>DWAN01001364.1:0-18143 GCA_018230445.1 Heliconius hewitsoni | reverse complement strand
GTGTTACAACACTCTGTTCTCCGCCTTTCGCCCAATTTTCGGGATATAACTTGTAAATTTTCATGTAGTATTGGGCGGAAATTAAGGAACTTACGTATCTTACCGGGTTCCCTCTGCCATCAGATTCTTGTCTACCCTGATATATGTAGAATAAAGTATGAAACTATTTAACTTCATATAATTTGATTTGCTAAATTTTTACACACAAAGTTAGCGAAATAATTAGTTGAAGCCAGTTCCACCCAGCCACGTGCACGCGGGCTATCGATGTAAGTACTATGCACCTAAGTTTTGATTGCATTTTTTTTCTATCGCCGAGCGAGGATGGAGTTATTATGTATGCGAGATTGGCAAAGTGTAATTTGCACTCTAAATGTAAATAGAGTTCAAAACAATAATATTTTTAACCCAATAGATCAGTTTTAAAATATTTCGTCTAGAATTCTAGTTTTTTTTTTATTTTAGATTTTTAAATGAGTTGGTTGTACTAGTAGTGTTGTAATTAATAAAAAAAAACAGTTTCACATTTTCTTGGAAAGTAGACTAAAGGAGTAGTGTTAAATCTCCTAGCTCCTTGTTTTCCACAGAATTCTCGAGACATTGCGAGTTGAACGGTGGAACTCAACGCCGTACTTTGTCAATCTGAGAAAAAATAAAATATATATAGTCATTCCTCCGAGTCTTCACTCGAAGAACTACGTAAATGGAACAGCGTATTTTTTATTCTGTACTGATGTTTAATGTTAATAATAAGTGAAACAATATTTCATTTGATTTCAATCTGTATTCCGCATAATGCAAGGTCAAGGTAGATAAAGAACAAAGATACTCCGTTTCCCACTTTTGCCCAATTTTCGCGATACTGTGCGTTGAGTGGCGGAATATTTTCAAGATTAGAATTAAGTTAGATTTAGATTAGATGAGATTAGAAACTCTCGGCATTTCAATTTGTGGAAAAGCATCGAAATTAGCAACTACTAAAAGGCTGTATTAATGATAAACGCTTGCAACTGAACGTGATAACTTGAAACTTTACTGGATCCCTTCCAAATTAAGAGTGAATCTCTAAAAGCACTCTAGATCAAAGTTAAAGCGAGTTCGAATGTAGAAACATGTGTTACATTGTAATAAACTTGTTCTATTTTTATTGTCTTGTACAATTATAGAGCAGACCCGGCGGAGAGTGCTCAGTGATGACGACATTTAATGGAACTAAAAATGGAACATTAGGAAAATAACGCGAGTTAAGCTATATCTAAATCGAGTGTTATACTATTATGTCTTTCTATAAATTTACTCCATATAAAGTTTGTTGCTTACTACGAACAAAATCTTCTAATAATTAGATTGCAATCTGTGCAATAAATCAAATAGTTAATATAAACTAAAATCCAGCTTTATTAATGCAGTAAAAAAGTAAAATTTTTCCCAAAATGCACTTACTTGGTCAATTTATTAGTATTAAATACCTAAATTGGTCAAAGTCGATGATAACTTATTTAAAAACTTCGAACTCCGAATTATTCTTTAACGTGTTGATATATTTACGTATTTTAGTAATAAGAAGTATATATATATACTCAAAGTACGGCGTTAGATTCGGCCATCTAACACTCTAGTGTCTCGAAAATTCGGTAAAAATTAGGGAATGAATACTCTTAAAACTACGTTCCCTTTACAAAAAAAATGTAGACTTCCTGTTTTATTCAGTTAATAGTTTTTAACTTAACTTAACTTAACTTAACTTCACGCTTTATCCCTAGCGGGGTAGTCAGAGAGAACGGAGCGCCAAACGCTACGGTAATAGTTTTTATTAAATAGAAAATATAACAAAACTACCATTTCTTCTGAAAGAGTGAATTTTTAAATTAACAATTTAATACACGAACTCATTGTTATAGTTGTAAATGAATAAATTAAAACAGCTCACGTGTGTCGGGAGAAAATTAAATTTTGTGTATTAAATATACAAAACATATAATGCTATGCATAGATGTTAGCGCGTTGAAGATAACGTCGCCAAAATTTATTATTATTATTAACAATGTTTGTTGACCCCTATATGAAAGACTTTAATATATAGTGGCTTTAAATTTTGTGTTCTAGCCTTAGATTTAGATTTGAAATTTATTTTTGACATGATTGTATCTAATATAGCAGCGGATCATAAATGAGACAAAGAAGCTGGTATCAAGAAGCGCAACTCTCTGTTTTCTATTCGAATTCAGAATACTGCGTAATTCTGCTTAGTCTTGAAAGAGATGATAAATGACCGTAGTTTATTGCCACTTATGGGAATCAAACTCTGAACTACCGGGTTTACAGCCTTGACAAATTCGGATAAAAAAAAATACATTTATTTACACTTATCCTCCACTGCCCTCTCTCTGTTTATCGTAATCGAAAACTTTCCGTTCTCGCGCCTATCATCATTATTTACATCACTTTGAATACACAATACGCAATATTCAAAAACTAGACAGAATGTCTCAACACCGGGTCCTCTCCAAATCAAATTATACAACTTCTACAGTACTCTAAGTGTCACGGCCAACAAAATTACAATAGAAAACACAATCTAAACAAACTCGCGCCACAACAGAACAAACTAAAGTATTTTACTGCTGGGACATTTATCCATTTTTTATTATTTCCCGACCTATTTCCGGTCGAGGCGATATCTGCACTTGCACCGGAAAGTTTCAAGCTTTTGTAGTTTTAGCAAAAACCGCGAGTACTCCCATATATGGTTGTGTGTGATAAAGTTTAAAATATATATGTATGTAGATAAAGTTTAAAATATATATGTATTGAGTTTCAGGTGCACAATGGTGTGTATTTTTTTAACCTTCATATTGTAGGTACGAGAAGGTGGAACCTAGTGTAAAAATACTCGGTTCTCCATTTTCCACTAAAATTTCGAAATATTACTATTACGAAATCAATACTGCGCTTTGCTGAATCAAATCTGTAACCGTCGATGTTAGACGTAGTTTCACTGAGCCACGACGGCCTCTAGAGAGAAGTATTTGTAAAGATACATTTTTTATTAAGATTAATATTGTTTTGAGGACGCGTAGCCGTTCTTCATAAGCATGCACTGAGTAAGTAAAGAAATCGTTATTTTGCAAATACCATGGTAGTACCAAACACGCTGAACAGAAACTGGTTTCCAGGCCATCCGCTGGAGATTCAACCCTGATCTTGATCCTCAGACACGAGGATCCTGCCTAAAAATATTATTTTTAGGTACGGCTCTATAGAATGTTCTACAAGAATGTTCTATTAAATAAACTCTTACTTCCAACTCTTTACTTTCTACGACTAAATACAACCAATATTATTTATATGTAAATTAATATATATCGATCAGAATAATCCTTGTCTACCCTCGAGGATACGAAGTGCAATCAGGTTCGAGTCTAGGGACTAAGGGACTAATAATGTTATGTATGGGTTTCGTGGTAGTCCTATAATGATTTAGGTGTGTGGATTGTCGAATGTGTGAATTGTGTAGAAATAGATTTTATTTTATTATATTTAAGTAACGTTACGTTTAGTTTTGTTGCCATTAATAGAAATCAAACCTACAACCGTTTACAATCATGCTATGCCGCTGCGCCGCGAAGGCCTCAATAAATAAATTTACAGCTGCATAACTACTTTGGATCTGATACCATAAAAATATACCGTTGTTTCATTTTATATGCTTCGTTCTACTGTTGACATTTTATAGGGAAACCATGAAATATAAAGAAATCTAACGAAGTAATTTTCTTCTCTGTCGTTCAGCAGTCGCTAATATTTATAAATGCTGAAAATGAAGTGGTTTAATAAATTCTAAGAACATTTTAATTGCAATTGACAATTTAATATAGAAATATATGATAAAAAATGTATAATGTTTGTGCATATATCACAATTAATTTAATTGTTCATTGTTTTTTTTGTAGTTATATTAAACGTTACTTTAATTAAATAACAGTTAATTAATTGTCAATTGTGATTTTGCACAAACAAAATAATCAATTGTTAATATTTAATTGTCAATTGCAATTAAGATTTGCCCAAATCTTGAACACACACACAGACACTGTGCCACTGCGCTACGATGGTCTCTCGAGTGAATAACATTAATATAAAGTAAAATGAAATACAGAATAAGGTGAAATTTATACGTAAAAATTAAGTTTAATTAAAACAAGTGCAATTACGTTGAAAATAATACCGTGCGTAATGTATATTTTAAAGAAGAATTGCCACTGTAATATTGTTTTACACTTATTAAAACTTGGCTGACGCCGTCGTAGCTCAGTGACATAATATTTGGCTGTAAGCACGCCGGTTGTAGGTTCAATTTCCTATTCGGGAATAATATTTTATAACATCGCTCTAGTCACAAGAAAGTTAAGGTGTAACGCGGAACAATACTAGGTTTCCACTGCTTAGCCTACGTGGTTGATTGTTTTCTGTTCACAGTTTTTTATATGTACATATATTGATTGTAGTTTCGCACTATATCTCACACATAGTAAAGTAGGAAGAGGGAACCTAGTGTTATGTTATGGTAAGACATTCCGTTACCATTAAGACACTTCCGTTCCCCAGAGTTCGCCGAATTCCGAAGGTATTGCGATTCGAGTGGTGGAGTTCAGCGGCGCGTTTTGCGAACTCGAGCGCGGAAAATAGAAAATATTATATATTTAATTTTATCGAGTGGTAATCGAATCTACAACCTGTCGCGCTTACAGTCGCTTGCTTGTGCACCTGCGCCATGACTGGCCTCTATTATTATTATGTATAAATCTTAAAAAAACATATTATGTTCAAATGTTTCAACTAAATGATGTTATGTATACCAGATTTCCCAACATGATTATATATTTTCATACAATCATTATATATTTTCTGTCTTTTGTGATGTTTAGTACAAAACCTGTAAAAAGGACTTTTTTAGTTTCATGCAGTAGCCCACACAAAGTATGGTACGTGGAGGAATCTGGGAACCTAATTTTAAGATAGTTTCGTCTCTCATTTTTCACCGAATTCCCGAGACATAAGGTATGTTGATGAAAACATGATTTTTTTCTATTTCACTTAAAAGCGACAAGCGACGTGGTAGACAAACTGACACGTAGACAGACGATAGGGGCCCAGTAGTAAAGTCTCGTTGGTACTCTCATTGTGGAAACACTTTGGACATTTTCGTTTTAAGCGATTTCGTTTTAAGTAATTTTCATTTGTCATTAATAATTAGTGGTTATTTAAAATTAATTCCACTTTTGATTTCTCCATATTATATTAAGTAGCTATTATGAAAATCCAATAATAGAAATAAGCTTTTTATATTCTTTATAGATAGTCGTAAAAAAAGCACGTGACTGTAAACGCGGCAGGCTGTGGATTCGATTTGCACTCGAGCAATTTATATATTTACTATTTTCATTTTCCACGTTCTGGTCGAGGAAAGCGCGGCTTTGGGTTCAGGCTTCAGCTACTTATCACGCAATTCCAGAATTAGGTGGAAAATAGAAAACGAAATATCATAATATTAGGTCCCTTCAGCCTATCCTGCTATCTGCGAGATACAGCGTAAAACTGCTTTCCTTAATTTTCAATGAAACTCCTAACAAGGATAATCGTATTTTAAGAACATTATTTGTATTCGCGCAAAAGATTGTTCGGGTACAAATAATATTGTGTATAATAAAGCATTTTACCACTTCTTCCCTGAAATCGTTACTTAAAACGCAACTACTCCAAGCTCAAGAGCAAAATTATTAGTATTTGCTGTGAATTGATATTAATAAAGTCCTTCTCAATAAGAGTTCACATCATTTACAGAAGATATCTATTAGGCGTGGGTAGATAGAAACGTCATGTATCTGTCAAATTAATATAATAATTATTACCTTAAACTAATGCCATTACCTTAAACTAATGCCATGTTATTATAATATTCCAAAAATTGATTGAAAATTTAAATTCCTTACCTAAATACAATATAACTGTAAAAGGAGACAATTGTGCTTATTTAATGAACAGTATAGACAATAGTTTTCTAGATGATATTTCTCCTTTTAGTACTTTTTTGCCTTTCCTTACTCTATTATTGTCATAATCTATACTAATGTTATAAAGCTGAAGAGTTTGTTGCTTCGAACGAGCTAATCTCAGAAACTATTGGTTATAATTGTTTTTTTTAATGTTGGGTACTCTATTTCTTGAAGAAGGTTATAGGTTATATTACATCACGATAATTACCCCCTAAAGTTGCGGTCAGAGTCCCGTAACTTATTTGACTTAACTTAACCACGCGAACGAAGCCACAAATGACAGTACAATATCTATTTCCTAGCCTGATTGACAGCCGCAAGTCTAGTTTAGAGTCCCACAGGGGACGCCCATGTCGCTGTCGACATCCTTTCAAACATCTACGAAGCGTGAGGCTGTCATATCTTATGGTCAAATTCTGGTACTTATAATTTTTTTTGTTATGTTTTTTAACAGCCCGAGTATACTTAGGTAGGTGACAGTCGGACATATAATTCTTCTTTCTTTATTTGTTTTTCTAGCTTCTCACTGTATCCCAATTTTAGCAGGGTAGGCATAGAAGGCCTAGTGTTAAGACATTCCAATCTCCATCTCCGCCGAAATCTGGAGGCATTACGTATTATGTGGCAGAACTCAACTCCGTATTTTGCCTCGATACCAGAGCGAAGAATTGAAAATATAAAATATTTTATTTCCTCGAATGGGTATTGAACCCACAACCTGTCGTGTTTACAGTCACACGGTTTGCTTTTGCTCAATTTTGTTTTTGATAATAATTTATTTTCACTAAAATCACAACCTCCGTACGTTGCACTGAAAACGCATATATTACAATATACGCAAGCCAGGCGTTAATAGCCTGATATGCATACAACGCTCGTTTAAGAAATGCATTTTGCAATATACGGTTAAGTGTTCGTGTATCAAACTAATTGTAATTAAATGGTTGCAAATGGTTGCTGTTCTTATGTAACCGACATTTTTCGTTTAATAGTTTTTTGAAACAGTGGGTGGTAGTTGATTAAATAAAAATGTAAAAATTAAGTTAACCATGGGATTGTAGCTAGTAAACGTGCTAGTATAGCATATTTAATTAATAAATAACTATTAATGAATTTAAAGAAGTATTCTAGTCCAGTAATTTTGAACACTGCTCTTAGTATTCTGATCAGCCCAGGAGTTGAATAAAATATATTTCCTATGAAGGAATCGAGACCACAACCAGTCGCGTTTACAGTCACACACACGTGCCCCTGCGCCCAAACGACCACAATTTAGTTTTAAATACAAAAATAAGACTCCACTACCACAACAACAGAGACATCAACTCAAAATCGCTATCAGAGTACTCAACCATCATTTATATCCATTATATTAATAAAGTTCTCTGAATTTAGTCACACTTGAATAATCTCTCTATCAAATATTAATTATAGCAGCTTAAGTCACCAGAAGTGCAACCGTCCGTTCTATAGGTCTTCAATAGTACTTGCTATTATACAGACGAATGGAGTTAGAAACTATTGAGTACTGGCGATGGGGATGTTATTCTCAGTGAATCTAGATTTTCTAATTTTTGTTTTTTTTTATTATTTTCTTTCTGCATTTTCTTAGAGTACAGCATAGAGTTAAGTTTTTTTTCTATTCGATTAGTTCTTTCGTTCATAATAAAATAGGCATCTCTATCCTTCCTAGTATTATATTCAGTTACTAAAAGCTAAATTATAAAAACTCTACAATTGTCAACATATAAATCATTAAGCTTAAATTACTTTTTTTAAATCAGGCTATTTTATATTGTAGGACATATATCATATTCGTATGTATGTATATCTAAGTAAAATTCATATTTGCAAATCATCCCTGACTTTTTTCTTTCCTGAAGAAGATTAAAAGAGTGCCTTTTTTATCCGTAACAAGGTATTTGGACAATTATATTTTCAAAAGGATATCGTAAGAGGAGCCTTATTCGTAGAAGGAAGGAAGGAACAGAAATCACTCTGAGTGTTCATTTTTCGTAGATTTTTGTTATGTTTTGTACTTACTTGTGTTATTTTGTTAATGGAGAGCAACTGCGTGTATTTTTTCGTGTCGCAAGACGAAGAGAAGTCTCAGTGCTAAGACAATCCGTTCCCGGTAATTTTTGAGATATTGTGTGTTGAGCGTAACTCAACGTCTCGCTTTGTTTCGTACAAAGCACAGTCAGTTGCTATCCACGTTAGCCACGATGACTTCTATTAATAATATACTAGCTTCTTAACACTATTAATGGAATATCTAACACAAAAGCTTTTTTTAATTCAAACCAGTTGTTCTTGAGGTTAGTGCGATCAACCAAAGAAATTGTTCAGCAGAGATTATATGTTGTTATAAACTAATAGATAATAATAGATAATATATTGGATATAGTAGGGTAGGCAGAGCGAACCAGGGAACCTATTGTTAAGTTTTGCCTCAATGAAAACATGAAATATTTAATTTCCTCGAGTAATAATCGAACACACAACCTGTCGCGTTTACTGTCGCACGCTTGTACTCCTGCGCCATGATTGACCTCAACGGAATAGATATCATCTTCAAAAAGTAAAAGAATTTATATGGTTAGTTTTTGAAACGAACGAACATAATAAAACGATGTTTCAAAACTTTATATAATTAAGCATTTACGATGCCCTACTTTTAAAGAGATTAAAAATATAAAAAAGTGTATTATAAGCCGGGAGTGAATGAAAATTTTTAATGAATACCTTTCAAAGGTAAGTCGCCATGAAAACCACGCGGTAATCCCCTCAATAGGGAAACTATTTAGTACTGTAGAGAGTAGAACAGTGTAGTGTAGTATACAATTTCTTGAATTTGTGGCACGAATAGTACTCGAACTCTATTTCTTTTATATATTCTTTCCTCACTCGAGGGTATGGATTATTATTTATTAATATTTTCCTTTCTTCGCTGTGCATTGAAACATATATGTTGACACGCGATAGGCTATGGATTCGATTCTCTTTCGAGGAAATAAAATAATTATTTTAATATTTTCATTTCTTCGCCCTGGCAAAGCGCGGCATTGAGTTCAGCCACTCAACACACAATGTTTTCATATTTTTTTTATAGAAAAGACAAGACTAACGCATACGCGCTTTTTGAAGGTACCCATGTCGTATTGACCTGGAAACACTGCCACGAAGGCCATTCGACAGTTACGTGGCGCGTGGATGGTATTTTAGATTGTGACGTACTGTGCGGTTAGAAAATTTGGCGGCAGGTAGCAGGTCAAACAGTTCTTCAGAATATCCATTATAAGCGCGATAGAGTTCGTACAGCGAGGAGACGTCTCTACATAAAGCCAAAGTGTCAATCCTTTTACATATCATTGGGTCCCCAATGATTCAAACGGTTCTACGTTGTATGCGACCAAATGGGTCAAGCTGATACTGGGTTGCCATAGCCCAAAGATGAGAACAGTACTTCCACATGAGGCCGAACCTGGTCCCTATATTGGGCCAATCGGTGTTTTTGCGTGTGCTTCATGAGAAGATCCGTTTCTGGATAACCACTGTAGGACCTGTACAGACACTCATAGACTCGGACACGATCATCTAAGTCATCGTTAAGCGTAATAGGGGTTTCCGTGAAGCGTACGCCTCATTTGCCTTATCCATAGCACGGAACTGTGCCCTCTTCAGAATGCGATAGGTGGCCTGAAGGCTTGAAGACTCAGGGAGGGATTCTCCAACACAGGAGGTGCTGTTATCCTTCTCGTTTTCCAGGAAGAGGTGGAGGTTGGGCGCTGGAGCATTACCTAATGCGAAATGTAAGGGCAAAAAGTAGTGTCACGCTGGAATTTTACAGAAAGTGGGGAGGGGTGTGTCATAACAATAGATTTCCACTGCCATCCTTGCTACATGCGAGATACAGGGTGAAGCTGAAAATAAAATAGTATTTTGTATAGAAACTGCAATAATATAATTTAAATTGACAAAATAAAAATAAATAATTAAAAAAAAATAGATAAAATAAGCATCTAACCGAATCTCAACTTAAAAGCTCATTGCGAATTCGACCGCGAATTTTGCCTGACAACGATAAGCGGGTTTGTTTGACCACATGTAAATTTATAAAGTAAATCAAGTATGTCGCCGAGGAACTAACATTCACTGTGAGGTCATCCTATTATGTATAATTAATGAATGTTGCTATCGTTACACTATTATATTTAAACTATTTGCCAGAAGTGTTAATAGTCACAAAATATGCTAACACTAGGTCCCCAGGTTCTCTATGTATGTGGGATACAGCTAGAAGTAAAAAAAAACCACATGGACTTGCCGTCCAATACCAATCCACAGAATCAAACGCTACCATCACACATCATATAACCTCAAAACTTTTCATAATAATCTTCAATCAACGCTCAGTTTAGGTAATCTTCAACCTAACAAACGATGCATTGATCGTCGCAACTACTCAATCGTGGGTGATTGACGCCACCTATCAATCACGCCCAGCGTGTGACCTGATTTGCATACGGCCATCGAATATTACAACATTTTAATAGCTATTTATAATTTTAAATTATAGCTGCCTTGGTTATTATGGAGTTAATGTTTGTGAAGGTACTTGGGTTTGTATTCTAGTATATAAATATTTATTCTTTTACTTTCATATTGACCGCTGATTCTCACGCTGTATTCCGTACATAGGAGGACACTTTGGGTTTTCATTTTTTGTCAAATTCTGAAGGCATTGCGTATTGAGCTGCGGTACTCAACGCTGAACTTATCCTCGTTACTAGAGTGAGGAAATATATTTTTAATATGAAATATTTTATTTTCTCGTAAATATTAAATATTTTATTTCCAGTTACCTATAAATACATACTATTTTCGTTTAGACTTCTAGTATAGTCTAAAGTTGTCTGGTTAAATTTATATTAATTTCTTTTACTTGCTATAATAAAACTAAGCTTTGCGTTGAATTTCAAACGTTGAGACTCAAATTTGGAAGGTGATCGAAGAACTGTCTCTCTTCATCCACAGAAGAACCCCTTGTCAGCGATCGAGGAGGAGCACCCTGAAGTTTTAGTCCTTGAGTCCCACAAAACTTATTTGAGTTCTAACTCAGGAGGTATACACTCGTAAAAGTACTTCCTCATGTCAAATATGCGGGATACAGCGTGAAGCTGAAAATAAAACTAAATATGAAATTTATTTAGAAATTTCTTTCCTAATTCTAGAATAATAATTCAAAACAGATAAAAATAAAAATATATTAATCTGATTAAATATTACGTTTTCCATTAGCCAAGAAGTAAATATTGTATAGTACTTATAATAATTATTTTAATGTTCCTATATTTAAATGTAATCCTTTTGTTTATCCTACTCTTTGTGTTGCTGAATTTTCAGTACATTTCCATATAAATGGATTTCCAAATGTAATTAAACCTATAAATATTTTTAAAATTTCTCTCGCTAAATCAAAAGGTCTTTGTTAAGCAGCGGAACAGCGTCTCACTTTAAAGGCGATGTTCGTGGGTTCGATTCCCATTCGTTGGAATAACTATATACAAATTATTTACATTTTCCCGCTCTGGTAGATACGGTGTAATGTAGTTTATACGTGAGGGATGAAGTGTTTTAATACTAGCACTAGGTTCCCTCTGCTTACCCTGCTTAATGCAGGATACAGCGTGAAGCTAACCAAAAAGAAGTTTAAATTAAAAAGCGCCACATTTTAAAGTTTGAAGTTTGTAGTAGCATGATATGTTATAATCGTTTAATTTATGATTTTTATTCACAATATAACGATCTTTTCATAACGCTTTGTTAGACTAGTATATATCGCGCTCACGTATACAGTCTCTAACTGTAAATTTTATTGAGTATAATTTGTTTTCTTTTAAGCTTACAACTTGAACTTTTCCTCAAATTCATGAATTTTTTGAAAGAAAGGCATACGATCTGAATGTAAACGCGACAGTCGTGAGTTCGACAGAGTGAATGAAGTATCTTCATTTAATTCCAAAAGGAGATAGAATGCAGCGGTAAATTCGACCCTTCAGATCACATCTTCTGGAAAATTTATGAAGATCAGAGTGTCTTAATTTTCCTTTATAATTTATCTATTCTATCATATGCGAGTTATATCGTGAAACTGAAAAAAATAAGTTTCATGATAGCGATACTACACATAGATTATTATACCAAAAGTATGAATAGACACTATACACGATACACTCAGTATGTATATATCGAGTGTCTTTCATTGCAAAATTTACTGTGACACGACAATTTGAGTCATAACAGCTACTGTCTCAATAAGTTGTAGATTAAAATTTTAAGACGAGGTTAAACATTTACAATACACCACACCTTGAAAAATACACGATTTAGATTATCACCAGTTTGCCTGTCAACAGCTCGGACACTATTGCCGTATAAATAAAAATAGACGCACAAACACAAAAAATCCATACATTTGTTTAACAACATATACGTTAATATTTGACATTTGTATCGGAATTTCTATCGTAGTCTATTCAGTATTTGTACCATTAAATTAGATACGATTCTAGTTCTATATAGTCATTAGAGTCATTAGGTCACTATATAGAACTAGGCTCTATTGATACATCTTTATACCATCCATGTAGGTATATGTGTCTGGAACAATAACTGTTAATTTACGATATTGTACGCTTTGTGGTAAATCGACATAGAAGAGAAGTAAGCGTTTCAATATTTATTGATAGATAATAATAAATTTTATAGATTCTTCTTTCTTCGTAAAAGAAGATTTAAATGGAAACTATTGGATTTAGTATTATTCAAACTCAATATTTGTGGAACAACCTCTGTCTATAAACGCAATGGTCATCGATTCGAATCCCACTTAGAGAAATGTTTTTAAGTACAGACTAGGTGTCCAATACGTCAATTACGGAAATTGGTCCGAAAGTGGGGAACACAGTATCATAACTCTAGGTTCCCTCTACCTAACCCATCATATAATTTCAAATCTAAAAACAAATAAGCATTAAGCAAGATTGATGATCATTTACAACATACATACATACAAACGTATTCAATATTTATTTCAGGGGGTGATTCAATTTTTCAATATCGCCCCCATTGAAGTCAAAGTAATAAATGGATGTGATAATCAACATTCCTCGCGGAATGAACTTTTAAGCTATCAATGGATCTGATATACGCTACGGCATTTTACATTTTATTTTCATCTATTATATGTACGTATAATTTAATGAGTGGTAAAAAGTCGTGTTATTTATTGAATTTCTATATAATAAATAACACGACTTTCCAGAATTCCAGAATTCTTTCTGGAAAATATTTTTGAAGGTTTTAATAATATACTAATTCTCTTTCAGGAAAAGTAAGATTCATTGACAGGTATGACATAATTGTCATTTTAAATGACCCCACCCAACATCTATTCTTTCAAAGAACGAAAAGCCGGGACTGTGTTAACACTAGTTAGTTTTTTACCCCGCTATATGCGTGATAAAGCGTGAAACTGAAAATCTACAAGTCTAATAACTAAAAATTATAACTTTATATTGCTTTCTCTATCTACCCTCACTTAAGTTCTTAACTTATAGAACCTAAAGCTTATTAAGTTCAGATAGGAGGCCAAGTTTAGAGTACATCATTGTGAATAGCCAAACGGTATTCCGCACCGAGATTAGTAGCTAAGTCCGTTCTACGCCTAGACTTGGCTATCTCTCTATAGACTTCTATAGCAGTTTATTGTAAATTAAGCTACTATTACTATATAGCGTTGGTGCTGTACTGGTAAACGTTATTAAGTAACCTTTAAGCTTTCAAATAAGGATTTATAGTTATATTAATCAGCTTCACGCTGTATCCCGCACACGGTACGATACGCAGAGGGAACCTAGTGTTAATACACTCCGTTTCCCACTTTCCGTCGAGTTCTGGAGGTGTTGCGTGTTGAGTAGTGAGAGACAATACTTTGTCAAATATCTTCCCATTCCCTAATATTCATTGATTTTAATACACAAAAAAATACAACATCGTGTTTTGCCAACTATATTAAAATAACAACAAACATATCATGATCGTCTTTTAATGACAGATTTGAACTGGCAAACCACAAGAGACTTTATTTATACGAAGGTTCGAATATAAGATGACAATAAGATGACATCGTAAAAGAACGGTACATACTCCTACACCAGATGTCGATAATGACGCCACTTTGATATGGGTTTGAACGCAAATGTTAAGTGACGTTTGTGATTAATGTGGGGGACATTTTGTCACGAGTGCGATGAGTTAATGAGATAGCGTGTGACGTACTAACGTGTAGTGTATTTACGTGTTTAGTGTCGTTTTGTTATTTGTTGGAAATGGAGAAGATACATAATTTTGACTGGAATTTGATTTTACTTTTTGGGATATTTACATATACCTATATTTGAAATATATTATACATATATATACGTACGTATTGAGGCCAGAAGTGGCGCAGAGGCACACACAGTTGTGACTGTAAAACTGAATGTGGGTTCGATCCCCACTCGAAAAAATAAAATATTTACTTACATTTATATTTTCATTTCTTTACTCTGGTGTCTAGGCAAACTGCGGCGTTGAGTGATAAAAAAAATTACGTACGTAAGGTACTAGTTCGAGACGAACCCGCTGTTTCCCGTTGTAGTTGTAGCTGTAACCAACCATGTGACTACGAAAGTGGCATAAAATGAAATAATGGGAACAGAGTATCTTAACACTAGATTCCCAGGTTTTCTCTACCTACGATATGAACCAAAAATATTGTTTATACATTAACATGTAATAATTTATTTTTCATCATACAAAAATGTACGTATGTGGCTGTAATTGGGTTAATGTTTCAAATGTGTTTTGAATGATTAAAGCCGTCGTGGCGCATTTGCATCATTGCCTTTTTGATACGATATCTGTGACTTCTATTAATACTGATATTTTTATATATTTTTTTAATAATTAATATAAAATGAATAGTAGAGATTTGTTACTAGAGTGAGAAAAAGAAAATTATTCATTCCTCCAAGTGAGAATTGAGTCCACAACACTCATATTTACAGTCGCGCTGTGTCGCTGAACTACAACGACCTCAATGGTTACTGTCTGTTTAAGTTCTACTAGAAGCGGTTAAAAAATACTTAGTAAATCAAAGGATTTATTTATATAAAAGAAACATATTCATGTTTCTTTTATATAAATAAATCCTTTGAACATTCGTTGAATATAGAAATATACTTCGATCGGGATGAAGAATTTTATTTCTTTTTTATCTCTGTATTTAAGAATTAATCCTAGTAAAGGGTAACATAAAAATATTATGACAGGGAAATATTGTTTTATAAAAGCTGAGTACAGCTCATAGTGCAATTTAGTGTTCGAGAACAATATATATGGGCGAAGAAATCACAGATTAAATTTCAAACGCCGTGTATTATGTGCAGTAAAAATTTGATTAAAAATATAACTTTTATGGAAGTACGTAGTGTATGTAATGTTTTATTTATTGTTTTAATGTACCTTATAAGCATTATTATTGGAAAGTTTTAGCGTCCTTAAATTCTCATATATATAAGCTATAAGAGTATTAAATTTCATTTTATTTTCATTTTAGTTTTTGCCTCAGGTTAAATGCTTCATAAATAGATTATGTTTTCTACGTTGTGAATTTCAATTAACGAATATGATTTAATATATAAAGATTTGGAATCCGTCGTGGCGAAGTGGCCTCGGCGGCTGTGGATTCGTTTTCCATTTTTCCGTTTCCATTTCCGTTAGTGTAATTTATTTAACAATTATTCACTTCATTAACTTCCGTTGACATTTAACTCCCAACTTTTTCCTGTAACGTCTCTTTTCGGGCTTGCTTAGGCTTAATTGTGGGAAATAAATTTTCATTCAGCAAAAGTTTTCTCATATAGCGACTGTCTGTGTCATTAACGACCTATCCGAAGCAAGTCGGAGTCACTAAACTAAATGGTGCGGTTCCATGTGAGCGGTATTAATATTAGAGATAGGAAAAAAATAGTCAAGTACGAATTGGACAGAGGGTTCCATATTAATTTCATTGTTTGTTATGTAATGACAGGAAATATAACTTATAAAAAATGACAAGCGTAAGTTTACAGGTTAATACAAATTTTTTGTTTTTTCTGCATACCTATAAATTACAGATTTTGAGATTCTATCTTTATATCTCACTTCTTCCCAAATTGAATAATTTTAGTTCCATATTTATGTACTGTGATACATAGAATTTCTTAAATTTGTAATTAGTATCTGAATAATATGTTAAATTAAATTAAACTTACTAAATATGAACCTACGAGGAAATGTTTTCGCGCCCTGGTAGTCTGAATGCTTGAGCTACAGTTATATAGCGTTTGACTATAATAAATACGATGCTTTTGGGTTCGATCCGAGAAAATAAATTATTGTCATTTCAACGCTTAAGCATGATAAAATACACTACACAATTCTCCATTCTCTATAATTTAAAATAAAAACAACAACAAAAAGCTCTGGTAACGAGGCAAAGCGTGGCGTACATGCAATACCTCAAGAGTTCGCCAAAAAGAAGGAATTGGAGTGTCTTATTGGGAACGGAGTATCTTAACTCTAAGTTCCCAGGTTCCAGATGGGACGGCGAAATGAATAGCCCTACGATGTGGTTCAGCGTAAAAGTAAAAACAATGTAAATCTATTTCCGGTGGTATTAGATTACAGCGCACACACAGACGGCCGTCTCACTAATAGACTTTGTAAACCTTTGAGTGCGGATTCCTAAAACGCTTTAACACTCAACTAAATGGCTGAAACCTAATAATATGGGCTCTTACCTATTATTTTCATACGTGACTAGCTTTTTTTATGACTTCTGCTTAAAAATGAAAAATGTAGTGTTTAGGCACTATTTTCTTAAATTTTCCTTAATTTTAGAGGTTTTAGTTTCACATAGCAGGACAGGAAGGCACTGTGTTGCATGTTGAGTAGCGGAACTCAGCGCCGCATTCTGTTCGAGACATTGTCTTTATAAGATTTACATTTGTTTAAATAAATTATTACTACATATGTATATTGACTATAATCTAAAGCTTCTTTTAATAGAAACTAATTATGTTTGATTTGAGACCTAAATGTCAAATATAATTATATTTGATTTTGAATGAATGAATTGAATTGAATATTATATTTGATTTTGATTTTTATATTTTAACAATAATGACCAGCTTTATATTTTAAGCCAGTAGTAATTGCTAAAGCCATCGTAGCGCAGTAGAATAACTTATGATTTTGTGCCTGTTGATTAAAAATACGATTCCCTACTCGGGAGCATACTAATACAACGAATTATTTTACCGCTACCGGTTAATTAACATGCAATATTTCAAATTAAGGCGGGCAATGTGCGAATGTACGAGGAGTCCAGCAATGGTTTTTCCCTGACCACCTTGCTATGCGGAATAAATTATGGAGCTGATGCATGAAAATAAAGAAAATGCATTAAAAAACCGAAAGAAATCCATATTTAAAATTCTTCCGTTACTTATTGTTTATTATACGTTTCCGTTACAGACAGACGACGTACAGACGAAACTACTGAACTTAATATTTAGCATGTACGTAGATTAGGGAGTGCCTCTGAGGCCTGTCATGGATCAGGGGCACAAGTGTGTGAGTGTAAACACGACTGGCTGTGGGATCGATCCCCACACGAGGAAATAAAACATTTCAATGTATATTTCCATTTCGAAGGAATCTCTGGTATCTAAGCTCAAAGCGCGGCGTTGAGTTTCGCCGTTTATCCGTGTATCTTAACGAACAGAGTGATCGGAGAGTCCTAACACTAGGTTCCCTCTGCCTACCCTGCTGTGTGAACATTATACAGCATGTAGCTGATATAAATTTGACATAATTTATCAAATACAATATATCGACTCCGTACGTCTAATATTATAATAGCCGTTTACCGCTGACACTTAGGCTGAGACATTGACGCGGGGTGACATATTTGTAGCTCACATGCACAAAGTTAAC
>DWAN01001363.1:0-18149 GCA_018230445.1 Heliconius hewitsoni | reverse complement strand
CTTACTTAAATATAGCTTATGCCTCAAAACAATATATAATTCGTATAATTTGGGTATAATATTTTATGCGGGCGCAGCCGCGCGTGGATCGGTGGCAATAACATAACTATAATAATATTATGAATAATTAATTAATGCACTTTAATCCCCTTATACTATATGAACATAAAAAACATAATTAATAATTCCGAGTGATGTCGTTTCTATTCTCTTTTGTATTCTTGTCGTAATAGCCACCATTCAGTGCAGTATGTAATTTCTATTGTGTATGCCACTTTCGCTGAAACAAAGTTTGTTCTCTGACATCTACTTGGAAAGTGATCACCCACTGCTTACATTACTGAAGTGACATTGGCAAAAGTCACTTTTTGTTTGACGGTATCCGTGTCACGCTCCTTCGTCAATATTGACCGAAATGTCTATCTTTAGTTTTTACAACCGTAAACTTTTTTTTTTATGTTAGGTACTTCCACCCACAAGTTGGTTTAGCCTTGAGTCTTGAACTCTATATATATAACTGATAAAGTTAGTGAAATGATAGTTAAGGTAATTTCAGATATTTTTTTATTTATATGTATGTGTGATATAGTTATATAATTTACAGGTGTTCGTTAACTTTATATTCTCTAGTTATGTAAATACTTAGATTGAAATGAATCTGATGAATAAATTTTAGCAATATCCAATGCTGTATTGATATCTTCCTCAATATATTTAGTCATGAGGCCAGTGGTAGCGCAAGGGCACAAAATGTGCCTGTAAACGCGACTGGTTGTGGGTTTGATCAACACTCAAGGAAATGAAATATTTTTTCAAATTTATATTTCCATTTCTTCGCTCTGGTGTCGAGGCATAGCGCGGCGTTGAGTTCCGCCGCTTAGCACGCAATGTCTCCAGAATTCGGCGGAAAGTGGGGAACGGAGTGTTTTGTGAAGCTGATTGATATTTACTTATTAAGTCATTTATTCACACATACTATTACATTAAAATTTGACACCAAGTAGATATTGTTTATTTTGTAACAACTTAATTTACGTTTAACTTTTTGACGATGATAGATGGGTATTAGTCATAATTCAGCTTCAGGGTTACCTGCTAGTGCATCATTTCATGGTTTACGGTCTGCTGACTCTCTGACATCTTCATGGAATACGGATGAAGTTAAGGTAATATAGCCTTTACTGCACACACAAACGTCTTAATTTAGTTTTTCGTTTTCGTCATACAAGTGCGAAGTACGAGTCGGCGAGGTGAGCAACTAGATTATAAAGAAAAGTGTCCTTCAACGTACTCTGTTTTCAGAGGAAAGGATATGCTTTGCGATTTTCATTCCAGTCCTCATTGTGACTGACATTGTGGTAGTTTGGACTAAAGAGTCCAACCAAAACGCTACGAAATCCATGTTATAGTTCTTTTATTAATATAGTGTTAACGACCGCGATCTGTAATCGATAATTTATTGGTAAGTTTTGATATATATATTATATATAAATTTTTTATTACACAATAAATCTTTAAAATCTCCATATTTTAATAATACAAAACCAGTTTCTTGCTATGTTAATAATTTAATTAAGGAAGACATTGTGTTTTTATTGCAATGAAACCAGTTTGCGTAGAAAAATTTCTCCCGAGAGCGGTTTTCAATTTCTTGCAATCATTTACACTAAGAAACCAGTTAACTTTTAATTAATTTCAAATATAACCGGATATTATGCAACATATAAGGATTAACAGCGAAATATTAGTTATTATGTAAACTAATACAAGACTCCGCTGGAAATGAATATATTTTTTTTATTTAGAAACTAGCTATTTAATGATGATCATGACGAGGCCAGTCGTGGCGCAGGGACACAAAGTGTGACTGTAAAACCGACTGGTTGTGGTTATGATCCCCACTCGAGGAGATGAAATATTTATTTAAAATGTATATTTCATTTTCTTCGCTCTGATATCGAGGCAAAGCGCGGCGTTGAGTAATGCCACTCCACACGCAATGCCTCCAGAATTCGGCAGAAAGTGGGTAACACTAGGTTCCCTCTGCCTGCTGTGTGGGGGATACAGCGTGAAGCTGATTTACTTATAGCTATTTAATCAAATCTAATACATGCCAGTGCAATTAACAATTTTATCCAATCTAAAGCTCAATGAAAACAATAAGAAAGTTTACATATACATTATTAGAAAACAACTGACATACAAAGCCAACCACGAAACTGACATTATTTTATTTCAAAACGTAAAATAAAATCGTGACGAATCATCTAAAATTGAATTTGTATACATTGCGTTTATTACTTCTTGTCAGTGTTGTGTTCTGATGCATGTCTTCCTATTCCAGCGTTAACGCACCACTTTATGTTAATACATCTGTGCATATGAAATTTTTCACGTATGTAACGTTATAATCGTTTTATTAAGTAACGTGTTATGATAATATAATTTTATAGTATTTAATAGGAAGTAACACAAAATAACAGTTATTATTTGTAATAAAATATTATGTATATATTTAGTATGTAAAGATTGATGCAACAGATAACAAGGGCCGTCGTGGCGCAGGGGCACAAGCGTGCGACGGTAATTATTTCGATTCCTACTCGAGTGAATGAAATACTTAATATTTTCATTTCTTCTTTCCTCGCCACTCAATATCCTCGATAATTTAGTGAAAAGTGGAGAACGGAGTGTTTCAACATTAAGTTCCCTCTGCCTACCCTGCTGTGTGCGGGATACAACGTGAAGCTGATAAAAAGATAAAGATAAAAAAAGATACGCAAAAATAATTAGGTGCAATTTCTGATTATAATTTATCTTATCGCGTATAAACCAACAATAGGGAGTGAAAGAGCAATATCTAGTATATTCAAGAATAGATAATGCGTCCTACTTCAACAAAGGAGGCAGCGCTATATCAAAGCGAGCTGTCGATACCGTCCCTCCATAGATATCACGGGTATTATTGCCATTTCTGCTTCACGCCTTGTAACTTGATCATTGTCTGTAAATAAAATAAATTTAATAATTTTCATAATTGTTTTATTAAGATCTAAGATATATATTTTAAATGTTCTCAGCCATTTTTAAGCATTTAAAAGTAAATAGGTGAATGAATTTAAGACATTCATCCATTCGAAGTCAGCCATGGCGGAAGGGCACAAGGGGCGTGACTGTAAACGCGACTAGTTTTTCAATCCCCACAAATAAATTTATATTTTTGTTTCTTCGTTTGGGGCCGGCCAGGGGCCGGGGCAGCACGGCGTTGAGTTCTGCCACTCAACACGCAATGCCGAATTCCGCCTGCTAGAATTCGGCGAAATATGAGGAACGGAGTGTCTTAACACTAGGTTTTTTTAACCCTCAGATTAATGTTTTGACATTACATACTTATGTTTTAAACATAAGTATGTAATGTCAAAAAATTTAAAATATTTTATTTGAAACAGAAATAATAAGGAAGGATAATTCTTATACTTCACAAAGTTCATATACAATATTAAAAGCTCTTACTATAATTTTAGGCTAGTATTATGTTTTAGATCGAATCGATATCTTTAGTTTTTTTAAACATAAATTATAATCACATTTCTAAAACCGCTTAGCGAATAAACATTAATAACAAATGGTTGTAGATTAAACAGTTTTTGTTGAATATTAATGTGAGTAAGAAAGTGGGCTAGGTGATTTTTTATGCTTAGGTCAATTTACATTTACGTTATCTAACATAGTACCTAATTTATAATTTAGGATTTTTAGGCTTTTACAAAATAGTAATAGCTTTCTAAAGTTACAAACTATATTATCGTTTATCGTAAACTTCTTTGTTATTTTTTTTTGAGTTTCACGTTGTATCCCTCACTTGGCAGGGTACTTCAGCTGAGTAGGCAAAGGAAAATTGGCACCCTAGTCTTAAGACACTCCGTTTCCATTGCGAGAAATGAATTGAAATGCCAATTCTGGAGACATTATGTAGGATATCTTCTACGTACTTTCCTACATTTTTTTGTTGATGTTAACACTGTTAGCCTTTTTGGTAAAAATTCCATTGTCAGTCGCGCTATTTATACACAAAAAGCATCTAAATCCGTTCACTCTCGTATACGGTTGGTATTTACATTTAGGATATATTAATTTTCATCATATTCTGTTTATTGAAAGTAAACATTCGAAAGACAATCATGTGTGCCCTTTCCTGGTTCATCCATATGGAACGTGTCTCGTCCACGGATTCCATTGTCCGCGCTGGCCCGCTCTATTTATAGCCAATCAACGGTTACCCTAACATATACGTATATGGGTCTTTAGCTAGTGAAATAGTTATAACTATTATAGAATTACAGGCTAGGATTACAAATGAACGTATCTAATGTTAGAATACTCTACATTGTTGATTTAAAAAATCATGCAAAGGAATTATAGTATTAAGACACTCCGTTCTCCACTTTTTGCCGATTTTTTTGAGGCATTGCATGTTGAGTGGCGGAACTTAACGCCGGGTTTTTGCTTTGTTGTCAGAGCGAAGAAATTAAAATATGAAGAAATATTAATTCATTTCTTCAAAAGGGGTTCGAAACCCACAACCTTCGCGTTACAGTAACACCCTTATGCCCGTGCGCCACAACGGCATCATTATTTATTTATTTTTTAAATGATCTGTGAAAAGCCAATAGCTGTTCTAGTTCTAGTTTGCTTTATTGTTTTATTTACATTTTTATGTGGGTGGGTATCAACGGAATCTAGATCTAGTTTAAAATCATCATTTCTGTTTCATTTTACCTTAATCGAGAAACCGTCTCATAAAATTAAAGGCATAACATTTAAATATTCTTTATGAGATATCTTTTTTATAATTATGTGTCAAATGTAAGTATTAAACTGAAAACGTGATACAAGTAAGAGTTTCTTATAGAATGTTTTTTTGCATCAATTTAATCGCGCTCAGCACATCTTCAACCCAGGTTAAATATACAATTTTCATTAAAATTATAGTCACAAATTATAATAAATGATTGCCATTATTTAAGATTTTATTCTTTAACGTTATTCAAGATTTTATCATAATAGGTACGTTAGTGTAATTCACAATGACGTAAGTCGTTTTTCCAAAGTTATTCTTTTTTATTCTATTCTGCATATAGCAGGAGCAGGTATTATTAGGGAGCCTAGTGTTAAGGCTGTCTATCGCCCACTTTCCGCTGAATTCTGGAGGCATTGCGTGTTGAGTGGCGGAACTCAACGCCGCGCTTTGCCTCGACACCAGAGCAAAAGCTAGTGTGAATTGAACCCACAACCTCTCGTGTTTACATTCACACTTGTACCCCTGCGCCACGACTGGCCTTAAAGTTATTATTCATATAACTTTTTTCAGAAATTACAGTAGTGCTAAATAGTTATATGGGATTAATTGGCGTACCTATTGTTATAAAAACCGTGACGCACTATGTGGTGCTAGTGTCCCCAATTGGATTTTTTATCGTGACACGCTCGTTACGGTATTTTTTGGTTTTCTATCTGTATCGATATTCTAACATTCGATATATCGACACACAAAAGTTGTTTGACATATTCATTTAAACTTTTTTCGTTGCACGGGCTTTATATATTGGAACTTAATAGTAATATTAAGGTCAGGCGTGGTGCACGGGCGACTAGTTGTGGGGTCGATTCCCACTCGAGGAAATGAAATATTTTTTACACTTCCTCGAGAGTAATTTCAGCGGAAAATCGGGAATGAGTGTCTTAACACTAGGTTCCGTCTGCACCCTGCAGTGAACGGAATACGGCGTGAAGCTGATTTAATATTTAAAATTAATATAAAATAAGAGGAACATTAACTAGTTCCCGGTGACAATTAACGCGCAAATCAGTAAATTAATATAATTAATCTGATATTATTCACTATTATTAGAATTTTCAAAGGAAACGTCGGGCAACGTTGCTGCAGTACTAAAATTAACAGCGAGTGGTGCTCACCCGATAGGGCGGACCACGGCGCCAAGCGAAGTCCCGAGTCAAGGACAGCGACTAGCGTTCTGTATTGTTATTGGACCAGGCTATAATAATGTGTTGTTGTAATACAAGTTGTTCCTTTGTTAATGTAGAGATCATTATCACGTATAGATATGCTATTTTTTTGTTCTTTTTCACAGGTGTAGTCTAATCAAAATGTATATTAATCATACATACGATGTAATACATATATGTAAGTATGCGACTGTAAACGTGACGGTTGTAGCTTCGATTTCCACTCGGAGGAATAAAATATTGCGTATTAATGTGCGGCGTTAAATATGTAATGTCTCGAAAATTCGGTGAATAGTATTAGGGAAGAGGAGGTGTCTTCATCAGACAACGACCACTACTATATTTATAGATATAAAGTAAATATTATATAATATGTAGATTATGTGTCCATTGACGATCTCCATTTTAAAAGCAATTAAAAGATGCTTAGGAACGGGACAATGGAATTGTAATTTCAGACCACACACTGGATGTGGCGACAAAGATAAATATTATGTATGGAGAAGTTACACGCACTATAGTCTTTTCCTTTTTTTTCTTCTTTGAAAATAAGACTTTTATTTTGAACGATGAGGGTACCTATTTTAAAAGTAAAATATGATTAATAATTTTTTTTTAAATATAAAACGAACTTTATATTTTTTTTCTGTAATAACATAATTTCAAATACTTTTTTTATATAAGATTAATATTAATTTATAATATAAATTTACATATAAATACAGCTGTTAAGTTATTTCTAAAGATCACTGTTCTAAGAAAGTGGTTACAATTGCTTCAAGTTTCATGCTTAATGCATTCGAGTCGTACGCACAATGGAACCAATCGAATACGCTTTGTGCTCTAAATGAGGCGGGACCCCGGTACGTTCGTTAGTCAGTCCACCTAATTGCTTAGACAGTTAATGATTCGATTTCCTTAATGCAATACTGTACTGTGTATTGATTATTCTAATCTGTTCATTTATAATTATCAACTCTATTGGAAAATTTGTTTTTGAGATAGCTAAGTTTAATGCTCGATTGGATATTGACAAATCTAAACAAGGCTGGTTGTGGTTCAGAGGCACAAAGTTTGACTGTATTACCATTCCTTCGCTCTGGTGTCGAGGCAAAGTGCGGCGTTGAGTTCCACCATTTTACACGCAATGCCTCTAGAATTCGGCAGAACGTGGGAATCAGAGTGTCTTAACACTAGGTTCCCTCTACCTACCTTGCCGTGTGATACAGCGTGAACCTGATTCGATTTTTGTTTCGAACCAAGATTGTTGTGTCGAACCAAGACAAAGAAAGGTACTTAGGAATATAAATATTACTATTATTTTAACCCATAAATTTATTTAAAAAAAATCTTTTAACAAATTTATATAAAAAAACAACAAATTACAAATCTATTTTTTTAATTTACTTTTATTCGTCTTAAAGATAGAGAATTATATTCATCTATTGAACTACACTACTCAGTGATCAATATGAACAAACTACGTATCAGTATCTCAATTGCTGAGTACTTCCTCTTTGAAATGGAGCTATAAACTTAACAGTACACTCGGTTTAATGTTTAAATACATAGAGTACTTCCACAGTTATTAGTAAAATATTACAGATTTTTTTACATTTTGTTTGTATATACATATAATAATTTAATGAAGCTTCGTGACACCGCTAGCTCTATCGAACCCGACATTCGATATTACAACACAAGAAGTCCCAAGTCCATCCCTAGCAAAAATAGGGAAGATCATGAATAATAATGTACATTAATATAGTTAATATATATTTTTTCCTAAGTAAAGATATTATTTTATGGCGTCTATTTTAACTGTAACAATTTCTGACACATAATGAGCGCACTTCACTAACTGCAACACTGCAACTTTGTTGCAACACTATCGTACCGACTACAGAGTAATATCATTAATTCTTTCTATCTGTAATGGTGAGGCTGTCAATTTGTGAGTTGAAAACCGACCGTTTATTTATACAGTTTACTATATTATAGAAGAGAGAGTATATTTTTTAATTTGTATATATTGAGAAATATCCCATTATATCTATAACACACTGTTTTACGTATAGTTAAAGTTACGAACAAATTTAATAGAAACATAACAGAAGATATGCCACTGCCTTTAATGCGAGTTAATTCTGTTTTTACCATCGTTTGGAACCTAAATAACAACTGAGTCATGATTGAATTTGTTTATGTTATTATAATTTTTAGTTGGCGCATGCCTCGGTCGGTTTGTTCAGCTGTGTTTATGATCCTAGCTGTAAATTGTTTTACATTGCAATGTATTAAAAAAACTTGGTAAGTACATATAAATTCTAAAATCCCATTTGAAATTGCAGTCTATCTAAAATGGAAACCTGTCTAGTACCTGTCGTGTGTACGATTTAAAAGGAAGTTGTCACTTGGACATTTGAATCATCGCCAACAGAAGTCACATCACTGCATGAATCATCCGGTCATGGAGTTTACATTATACAATATTGTAGAAATCCTGTAATGTTTATTAATTGTGAATGTACCTTCGTGAATCAAGAATCAATACATTTTGTTAGTATATATTTACATAGTGATTCAATATTTTCTAAACATATACGTATTATTTTAAATATTGTGTTTTACCTTAACGACATTATAATTAATAATAACTGACCTAACGTACAACTACAATTAAAATTGAATATGTTTCATACAAAAGGTATAAAATTTTGAAATTTTAATTTTAAATTCAATTGGTTCGAGTCCCGCTACGTTCAAATTTTATACGGTTTCTAAATAAGTATTTTTCTTTTCTAAGTATGGAATAACACTTTAAAAATGTAATAAATATAAAATATGTTAAGTTTCATTTTTTTTTAAATCGGATATATATAAAAAATATCCCATTTTTTTTTTACTTAGACAAGTCATATTTATAATATATTGGATGTCATGTCTAAAATTTTCTTATAGCACTAACTTGTCAATATATACATATTTCAAAGTCCTTGTCTAAGGATTTATTTTTTGTTTCCGATTCTGTAGTCATCTAAGCCGATCAACAAAAGTTAGTAAACCGTTTTTTGTGATGACGTTGAATAATAAATAATCCAGAGCGTATTTTTTGTAAAAATACTATATCAGGTCAGTCGTGGTGCAGGGGCACAAGCGATTGTACACGTGACAAGTTGTGGGTTCGATTCCGACTTGAGGATATGATATATTTAATACTTTCATTTCCTCGCTCAGATAACGAGGCAAATAGCGGCGTTGAGTTTCGCCATTTAACACGCAATGTCACGAATTCACCAGAAAGTAGCGAAAGGAAGTATTTTAATGGAAAACGGAGTGTCTCGATGCTAGGTTCCAAGGTTCCCTCTGCATAAAGTACTGTAGGTAACACTGCTTTATGCAGAAAACAGCGTGGAGTTGAAAAAAAAATCAATAGCACAGTAATCTTAAACTTGTCTTTTACAGAAATCTAAATGTATACATGCTTAAATTTAACGAGATCTTGTTCGTGAACCAAACGAGTACGTCACGCTGCACACCCATGCTCATCGGATTGAGAGAGTTATAAAATTAGAGAATTGGTCATACAGCTTGCTTCAAAAGTACTATTTATATGGTAATGCTCTTCCATTTTGTGTCCTCCACTGCCACTCTTCTTTTACTGTCACTGCCATGGTTTAACGGTTCGTTTTTCTTATGACTCATTTGCCATGTCGAAAATATCGGCATTGGATGGTTGAATTTCACAGCTTTCTATTTGGTTATTTCATTTTTATTTCGTGTTAAGTAAATATACCAAGTAATAATTATAAAAAAGTATTACTTTAACATAGCGTGAAAGTGGGTACCTACATTAAACGGATTTCCTAAAGACCTCATTTACAAATAAGTCCACTTGAGTTATAAAAAAAATGAATGTTCGGTATGTAAATGTTATTACAACGTACCAATATACCTGTAGGCAGTGAGCGCATCTTATTTGTACCTTATAATCCGATTGAGGTTCCAAATGTTGTTGTAACTGGCTTTAAATATTACATTCTAGTCCACTTAGAATTTAAACCTTATTTAGTGCTAGTGTTAAGACACTCCGTATCCACTTTTCGCCGAGTTTTTCATGCTAAATGACGGAGCTCAACTTCGCGCTTTACGTCACGACACGACAGCGAAAACAAAGAAAACATTAACAAATAATAATTCATTCAACACGACGGCATCGATTGATATAATTTAAACAACAACTTATTGTAACATCGTATAGTTTGAGTGAATAAGTTTATTATAAGTTTTGCATGCACATCACAGATCTCTATGATTCTATCGGGCAATGGCACCAAGTTTACACAAATCAAATGAGTCATCAGCATCCATAATCCCATTACAACTACCGATCGGCGCCTATATTTTCTCGGTAGTCTACACACGCGTAATCTTATTTCTTCAAACATAATATATTTTGTTTCGCAGAACACTGTATATGCATTAAATACGTTTTCTCTCGAGCAGTATTGGAGAGGCCTCGCATAAGGAATAAGGTTAAAGGCTACCAAGACAGTTTTAAACTTGTTTTAATACTCGCGGCTTAGTGCGGCTATAATGCGGCTAAGTATGAAACTATTTTTAATCAAATTCCACATATGCTGGTGCACTTCGACGTTAATCCCACATGGCATGTGACTAGTTTACTATGTCACTAATGAGGACGGACGGATAGACAATTATTTCGTGTGAAAATAGACTGCATTAGCGTAGAAGCATTTTTTTTACTATACGTGTGAGTATTCAGCTTTACCCCGTATTCCGCATATATACAGGAGATAGGTAAATAGACCCTAGTGGCAGGAGACAAGACACTCTGTTCTCGCTGCTTCTACTTTGAACCCATTGATATATCATATGCGTATGCGTATATATGACATTTCTTTTATACCTGCTCAACGCCACATTTTGTCTCTCTTACTAGAACGGGAAAATAAACATAGAGAATGGAACCTAAAACCAATGCACTTACAGTCAGAAGTTGTACTACTGTATCAAGAACTACTCATACCGTCACACGTCATAAATACGCTACTATACGTATATTTATATGAAATAGAAATATACATATAGAAATATATATGATTTCATTATAAATCTTTTTTACGTTGGCACTCTTAATACTTTATATTTTACCAAATGGTTTTTATAAATCTCGCAAAAAACCAGGCAGTTACTATGTAATCTAGGTAACAACATGGTTCAATACCTGACCTTCTTTTTTGTACCATTTATAATACAGTTGTATCCATAAAATAAACGATTAGGTCACGATTCCTCCACAAGCTGTTACAAGATTTTTGAAATGTTGTCAATATAAAGTGTATATAAAATGCAAAATAATTGAGTGAATTTTAAAATTGAAGACTAAATATTATTTAATTTAACATTAATTTAAATTATTACGCATATTGGTCTATGCGGAGATATTATATAGTTTCAAAAGTAGGTAGGTACCTGTTCAAGAATACCACGCTATGTCTTAACATCGTTGCAATATCTTAATTGCTTAATGGGCGCAATAGCCTGTCTGGTAAGAATTTTTTATTGTTCTTATTTCTGTTAGAGTGGACTTTAGTTTGATCGTTAATTTAACATAAAATAAACTTTAACAGAGAGTCGCCGACCTTCGTTTCCGGAACCCATGGCCAAATTAATGACAGTGATTGCACCACTGGACAAAAATAACAGTAGTAGTGCACACTCAACCGTAAAAACAATTAACTTAAAATTACTAAAAACACTTTGTATTTCTTGAAATTCACTATTTTAATTTCCTGTTTGAATCTTGTTGAATATTAATGAGAACATCTTTGGAATTATTAAAAGTTCTTACGTTATTATAAAAATATATTAAACAGTTCTTTTTATACATATATTTAATACCTGTATAAAAAGAAATCATTTTACCAACAGCATCCGTTATAAAATATTTTTTGTTTAATATTCTCTTCCTCTTTGTTACATGAATACAGCTTAAACAAAGCAAAAATAAAATACAGTAAAAAACTTGTACAAATTTTATAAAGATAGTAAAGTAAAACAAAGATGAGCCGCTAATTAGTCATACAAAAGATATCGATGGTCATTCCAGATAACAAAATACAGCAGCTGGCACTCAAAATATCTTGGCTCGAAAAATGTTATGGATTAAAATATATAAATAAGATTAAGCGTACACGAAGTTTTTTATACATTTGTATAAAATAAAATTAGGTTAGTTATTTAACGTTTTTTAAGAGACCATAATATATCTTTGTAAGAATTTGTAAGATAACTCTCTCTTATTCTGACGTTTATGTGGCAAATAAAAACCAAAAATATGTTATATCTAATTTATTTATTGAATCTATAATTATAAAATGCAAAAAAGGTAAAAAAAATCATGAAACTGTAAATATATAGAATAAAACCAGACAAGCGCGAGTATGGCTCTTCCACCGAGGGTTCCGTACAAAATTTGACGTCTCGAGTTTTTCTGAAATTCAAGCGTAGTTTAGCTAGAGCCCTTTCACTTGATACCTCACTTGAACTAGCGGCTTCAGTTTTCAGATTGTCTCCTGAACCAGTACAACCTATATCAACCTATAGGTTGTACTGGTTCAGGAGACAATAGCTAGCTTCCAAATTTCATAATAAGAAATTCATAAAAAATATATAATATTCTATGAATATAATTAGAAAACAATAGTCTTATATTGTATTTTATTTGAATAATATTAATTTAATATATCAGTTTACGTCTTGCATATTATATTTCACTTATTCCGTGTTAGTCAAGTGCCAACACAATCCAGAAGTATATTTTTTTCTTTCTTTTGATTGCATTTGAGTCAAAACGTAAAATATTTATCGTTTCATAGTATAGGGCATATAAGATTACAGGAACCAGGGTATCTGCCTTAGGATCAAAGAACATCAAGGATTTATTACTTTATAGCTTCTAATATTAGAGGACAAAATAAAGCTGCTATAAACGCTTGTTTCTCGGGTGCATAAATTGAAGAAATGGACTAATGCAGTGCGTCCGCCCACTGGACGGCGTCTGCCGCCCGCAGCGAAATGCAGGGCTGGACTGTTCGTCTTTGTCATTTGTTAGACTTAGCGTTTCAGCCACTCGAGCTGATCACAGGATTATTGATAACATATGTCCAGATAATTGTTTTATATAGAATAGGACTTTTTGGCTTCAGCTAATCTAATTTATAGTATAATAAGTTATAAGTTAGTAAATAATAAAAGTTAAGAAGATTTTTTTTTATTAACTATATATCAATTATATTCATCATACATATTATATTTAGTATATTTAAACGGACTTAACTAGGTTCCATTTGCTTACCTTGCTATATGCGTGATACAGCGTGAAACTGAAAAACAATGTTTAAATCAATTTAGCTTTTGCAATACTACTATAAACGATTTTTCTTCGTATAGAGAAAGCCTATTTATTTTCAAGACAAACTTTTACTAATAAATAACCCCACTTGTATATTTAACAAGACAGAAACGACCTTAACTAACCTAACAATAATAGGATAATCTGCATACTATAAAGGTCATCTATTTGCGTTAGAACGTTAAATATTCTAATGAACAATGCTATTATAGATTAATTGTATAAAAAGTAGGAAATGTAAGCTGTATTAGATAATAATGGAAAGAGTAAATTTTGATATTGCACATCGGCCTTGCACTACTTGTTTAAGGTTTTTGCGTAGGTTTTTTATATCTAAGCACTTAAATACGCCTACTGGTAATATAAAAATGATTCTCATGACTGTGTTTAGTTGACCATATAAGTAGTTCAATTTAATATTCACTTTTCTTCGTACTTTAATATACTTGTTGGAACTAAGGAAAATTATATTTAGTGTAAATTTAGCATTTAATTAAGAGCGACGGCATAAACAATGGTGGTTGCAGAGTACTGTGTATCATTATTTATAACTGAGTCACACTTACGTCAGAAAGTTTCCTAACTGGCCTCCGTGAGGGAGTTCAGTGTCTGTTCACCTTACATTGTGTGACGAATATTGACCCCGAACGAAAAGTAATTGTATATTATGCTTTTGGTATCAAATTATATAATACATATATACTTACGAAGCATTGGTGTAAAGTTTCACCACTCAAAAAATATCTGTCTGATTGTATGGGAAATGGAGAATGGATTAGTGTGTTGTTCATCAAGTCTCCCGATAGCTTATAAACAATTTAAAAATATTTAGCTTCCTGCATAATGTTGAGACACTCGGCTATGGACTATTCCCCAGAATTCATTACGTGTTGAGTTAGCGGCGAAGTTCAACGCCACAAGGATAATATAAATATAGACATCAATATAAGTAGGCACTACAGTATTGGATAAGTCATACAAAACTACACTGTTTTCCTTGTCGGGATGAACATCAACATTCCCTAAAAGGCATGCCGTCCAGCTTGCTCACCCACGCCCAGCTTTGTATGGGACGAGACTCCTACGTTTTAGTTGCCCTACCTATTTTAACATATTTATATTATGAAAATCTTTATTATTATTTCTCTCTAATAAACGTAGCTTTATTACTTTAACAAGTGAAGTCAGTCACCGTTCGCAATTCAGGAAAAAAAACTATTTTAATACATCAGGTTTTAGTTTGTATCGCGTACAAAATAATGTAATTACCGTATGGATAATTGTGACTAGTAAATTGAATCATATTTCTTGTTTTATCTTTTACAGTAGGTAGAGTATTCATTGATACTTTAATAGTATAAAATTATGTTTATTTATTATGTAGTCTCAATTAAATTGGAAAAAAGGTTATAATTATTTAAGACCAATTAAGATATTTGTACACGTTTAATTTCAATCATATAAAATAATAATTAGGCCCATAAAATTCTCAAGAGGCCACCGTCGGCGCAGGGGCACAAATTGTACTGCCACAACTAGTCGATCGCCACCCGAGGAACAAAATAAATATTTATTTATAATTTATATTTTCGTTCCTTCGCTTTGGTGTCGAGGCAAAGCGCGGCGTTGAGTACCGCAATGCCTCCAGAATTCGTCAGAAATTGGGGAACGGAGTGTTTTAACACTAGGTACCGTGTGCCTACCTTGTGAGTGCGGAATACATTGTGAACCTTTTCGTTAACCACAAGGTTAAAGATTTTTATAAAACTACGTTTAAACTAACATCAAATTGAACATTTTGAATAATTAACATTCTCCCCTCCGTTTATACTACATTGAACGGAGCCATCTGTCACACTCACAGTACATACCAATCCCTATATCCATACACAATAATTATATCTCATACAACTCTGATTAGATTGTTTATACGATCATATTGTTGTTACAATCATGCCAGAAAAAATAATTTCAAATATTTCCTAGATAAAATAAAACAAATTGTGAAGCATGTATTTTTTATAGAAATAACTAATATCTTCTATAGTATAGTATAGCTTCACGTTGTATCCTTAACGGGGTAGTCAGGGAGAACGGAGCGCCAAACGCTACGTTCTGCGCGTACGTCTGCGTACCTCTATCGCCTCGGACACTGTCATCAACCTCTTCATATATGCTTTCCAGTGTCTTAGATCTAGGCTCTTTATTACCTTTTTATGCAGGAAAATTCACGGTGCTACCAAGCTCAATAATAACTATAATGTTATAACTAATACTTTGACACCCTGATAAACAGACAAAATTATTTTCCACATTTACTTGTATTTGCTTTAATTGATTTTCATATTTCAATGTTCCAGGGCCACCGCCACGGCTGGGGCTGAAGGCGGCCAGCCCCGGCGTCGACGAGGACTGTAACAGTAACACCAGCCTCGCCGGCAGCCAACACTCTACGCACGATGATCTCGACGCACACTGCGACAACTCTGGATACTTGTGGCTACTCGACTATAAGTGAGTTTTGATATCTTTTTTTTAGAAATAGACACTTTGGATCTTTTAGTTTATCTATATTAGTTTTTATAATGCGAAATTTATCGTACTTTTTTATTGTAACCTTAATAATATTAACAGAAAATGATTAATTACCTTAATAGAAATATTTTCTTTTATAAATTTCATAATCCTTAATAAACTTTCCTACTAGGTATTACGCCATAATTTATAGTTTTCATGTTAACATCTATCGTTAAGGTCAAGTACGAACTCCCTAAGCTTGTTATAGTTGACTAATTATGAGGCGTGCTTGGCTTTTTCTTTATATTAAGGTAAAATTCTAATAAATGTAAAGGTCAATAAAGTATTTGTCGAACATTTTTAGGGCTTGTAAAGTTTCGGCTTAAGAATACCTTTATAGCTAAATATAGAATAAGTGTTTGTGTTTTAATAAATTTGCTAAAAAACCTAAGAAACCTACGTCTATTAATAAAATTAATAGTATATTATTTAGTAAGTTATAAGTGCACATAGTTGTAATATATGCAAGTTATAGACGTAATAAATAACACAAAATAACATTGCTATGTTGTCTTTTCCAGTCCGATGTTTCGGGACAGCTCGTGCCACCACATCTCAGTGCTGTCGTCCGTATCCGCCTCGTACAAGGGCATAAGCGACCTCACATCCCGTTTCGAATTCACGTCTCGCTACAAAGACATCGCTCGAGATCTCGATGCAAACCTCGCCGAAGCCGATATGGAGAGCTTCAAGACGGAAGACATTCACGCTCTCTTGCTGACCGCCGACTTGCCCCACGACGCCATCATTGATGATATAACCCATGACGTGAGTACATTTGAATATAATAACAATTTGGAAGATCAAATATGATGATAGTATTTCGACATATTCAATCATTCTCAGTAAAACTTAAGTGACATAAAATTGAGTAATTTAAAATTTCATCACTTTGCATCCTGTTTTCTATGTATTTCTTAAAATCCAATGAACTAAGTAGCGTTGCGTGATATTTAGTAAGGACGTATAAGGCAAGCTGTGGAAACTCGCTTGCCATAACTATAGGGCACGCAGGTGCCACACAACATACCAATGTTTTCACATTTTCACTTCGCTCCACCATATGCAATCTTTACGTAACGACTCTACATTAACTATATAAGCATTTCGAAATGTTTACACTTTGTTAGTTAACATGTGGCGTTAGTTTATTTCAAATAAATATAACTTTATATCAAGGTCTCGGTTAACTATTCAAACAACTACATAGTTGTTAAATAAATTCAATTAAAGGATATTGATTTAAATCTATGCCCATATGGCTGTTAAGTATCTTCTATTAAAATGTAATAAAAACGTGTCTTGTTTCGTTAACTGACTATTTTGATGCCACTATGGTGTTTGCAGTATTATTAGAATTTAAAATAGATAAAATCTACAGCACATAGACGGAATAATTCATTTTTAATACTCAAGTATTTCCGCCTTTTAAATATAAAAGTCATTACCTAAGGTTTTTTTTATATAACACGTATAGAAACCTCGTCACGCATATAAAAATAAAATAAAATAATCATTTATTCCTATAAAAAATACTCTATTGTTTGAATCGTATTTATTTTATGCTTAAGGCAAAAAACTAATTAACATAAAAAATCAACGGTAAAGAAAATAATTTATTTGTTGAAATATAATAGTTACTTAAAACGGGTTTATTAGCAATGTTCAAGAGACAAACTGGATTAAAAAATGTACCGTTGTGCCACTAATTACAATTTACAAGCTAATTATAATCCCTCAAGTACTATAAAACACTACCATAGTGTAATATTTATTAGAGACTGCCGTATTTTTTATATATTTTTTTTATAAGTTTAAAATACAGTAGATTGGTAAATTTGAGCAGTCATTACAAAAATTGATTTCTTTATTTCTTTTTTATCCTTAGAAGTATTTGAGAGTCTTTTGTATTTAAATTAATAATTTTAATTATAAAAAGAAACATTAGTATTGTCTGTTAGGTAATTTTTATGGTGAATAGTAATATATTCTTTATTGTTGGACAGTCATGCTGCAGTGGCACGAAGTGTGACTGTAAAACCGTCTGGTTATGGGGTTCGATCCCCACTCGAGGAGATGAAATATTTACTTAAATTTATGTTTCCAT
>DWAN01001362.1:0-18151 GCA_018230445.1 Heliconius hewitsoni | reverse complement strand
ATCACACGGCAAAAGCGTGAAGCTAATTTATTTTTTTAATTTTACTATAATTTTTAAGTGAAAAAAATCAAAGAACCATCCAAAGTTTAAAATGAGTTACTAACTATCGCCAATCTCACTGGTCTTATCAGAACTTAGCCGCAAGAACTTCTGATCCACGTAATAAGTATTAAGATTTATTCTCGGTTAACTTTTTGACTAGTAGTGACTTCTTAGTTTTTATTTAAATACTAGCAGCCGGCCCGCAGCTTCGCCCGCTTGAACTACATGATTATTCATTTAACAAACAGAATTGACTGGCGACTATAATGACTTTTAATATGAGTTTATATTACCTTAATATGTAATTTTCTAATATGACTTTTTTTATTACTTTATCGTAATTTCTATAAGGATTTTTGATTGTTTTGAATTAAGAAATACGACCAATGTTGATACTTCACATTTATAATAACATACTTGAGCATTGATACATAAAGCTAATTATTTATTATATTATATATTTTTACCTATGTTATGTACGTGTTATCACTTTAAAACTCTGTTGAATGTGCTGATGTCAGTGATTAATTTAATATTAATTTCTACGTTCAGAAACTTGTTCAGCCTTAAATGTTAAATTATTGATTTGAATAAGGATTTATAATATTCTTTATAATATTACTGTGATGATTGCATATTATTTCAAAAATATTCGGGCAAATTGAGAACTTTCCTTTTTTTTGAAGTCGCTTAAAAATAAGAACCTCCTCCTTTTTCGAAAGTCAGTTAAAAATACGGATTTATTACAAATAAATACAGATTTAGTATAGGTATAGATATAGATTGCAATATATTCGTAGGCAAACTAATGTTTTGAGTTCATTCAAATAACGATAACTTATATTTTAATGATAATGAAACAAACTTGAAATGTTATTCTAGGTTAAAACACAGCAATTGATGAAAGTTTTAAGTAAAACGGTTCAACACTTTCTGAGATAAACGTGATCATACATACAGACAAAGAAATTCCAAAATCCATCTCAACCAAAAATACTAAATGTACAGACAAAATATTTTTACTGTTTTATTATATAATATACATAATAATAAATATTTATATTTTTTGAGTGCGTCTTGGCTCAGCAGCAAAGCGTTTGACTGTAAAAGCGACAATGTGGTAATATCAATATCTACTTAGGGGAGTGAATTATTTTCACCACACAAATTAACACCATTTTTTATAAAATCTTCTTACGTTGGCACAGAAACTTCCAAAGCTTAATTTCTAAAACGGAAGGACGTCTGAGACATATGTATGCACACAACCTACCATATAAAAGATATTCAGCTATTCAAAATCAGGAAACTTCGGCAAAGGACTAAATCTGGGGCGTGATGCCTCGAGGCCCGCAGAAGAATGGGTTTGACTGAAAAGGGGACCGTCGACCGTCTGCAGACACACGCCTTTGATAACTAGCTGTACTTCGTCAAGTTTATATTTGAGCTTGCAAAGTTGATTTTAAAAGTTTTGTTCTATATTTTTACTTGTGATATATACTGTGTGATATACACTATACTGGCCTCTAAAAATGTATATATACCTTATATATACATTTTTAGAGGCCAGTCGTGGCGCTGGGTGCTCAAAAGTCCCAAAGTCAATACGACAGATTGTGAAATTAAATGTTTACTATTTTCATTTTCTTTTTCTGGTGATAAGGCAAAGTTCGGCGTTGACTTCCGCTGCTTAACACGTAATGCCTTTAGAATTCGGCGCAAAGTGAGGCGGAGACAGTGGTGAACTGAGTATTTTAACACTAGGTTCCGAGTTCCCTTGGTCTACCCTGGAATGTGCAGCGTGAAGCTATACAAATATTTTTTATATTCACGCTTCTTGCTTGCAGAAAAAGAGAACCAAATATTTTATTACCTCGCTCTGGTAACGAGGCAAAGCCACGAGTTCCGCAACTTAACCCGCAACATCTCCAGAATTTCGGCGGAAAGTGGGGAATAGAACCGCTCAATGCCTCGAAAATTAGATGGAAAGTGGGCAACGGAGTGTCTTAGCACTTGCCCACGCTATTAAATTGAGATATAAAGACAATATAAAGCTCCTAAAAATTTACATCCATTGTAACCGGCAAAATCGAACCCGCAGTCATCGCACTTATAGTCCAATATAATAATAATAATAATAATAAATCTTTATTTTCATCTCACAAAGCTTGGTCATATTAGATACACATTTGACAAAGAAACCAGAAGTGAACAATAAAATGCTAATGTGAGAGACTGGTGTCCATACTGGGTATATACCTGTTTTACAGATCACCAGGCACTCACCCATTCATAATCTACAACGAGAGTGGTTTCGGATAGAGAAAAATGTCTCATTTACGGCACAATAGAGTATTATGTGCGTATTACATATCATAATAGAGCCGATTAATATCGTACGAAAAAAGTAACAGCTGACAAAAGATATAAGCCAGATTTTAAAGTTGCAAAACTTTTACGATACAGTGAGCGACCGTTATCCATCTTATTTGAGGCCTTTCATTATAAGCTGACAACCTCACATTCAGTATGGGCAAGTTGGAGATGCTATAAGCTCTTTTAAGCAAATAATATACTTTCCTTCATTTTTCAAGTGAAAGAAAGAATGTGATATTCATTTTTCATTTTTGTCCATTTAGACATTTTGTCTGCATCGCCCAACCATCTCATATCATTTGTGCTTGTGGGTTCGATTCTCACTTTCCTTGTTATAGCTCTCTATAGCTATCCTCTGTTTATCTCGCTATTTGCGGGATACAGCGTGAAGCTAAAAACTTCAAATATAGATTAACAACAACGTCATTTGCGATAATTTTCTTGTCTTTTAATTGGTGTTAAGCCACAATGTGACATTAATAAACTAAGATATCTATCTATTAACTAACTGATACGCTTTCAAATATTAACAGTAGTGGCTTACTCCACTGACAGGCAAATTAGCACTGAAACCGCATACAAATAGCGTTAATTTGACTTGTAAATGTTTTTAATTTGTTACAGATACTGACAGGTGTTTGTTTATGTAAAGCTTTATCTTTGGTATGCATTTAAATAGTTTATTCTATAGAATACTTAATGTTATTTAAAAAAAAAATGTTGTTAGGGTTAATCGCAATGAGTGTGCATTTGATTTTTACTTGAATATATATTAGTATTTGCTAACGCTCCCGAAAAGAAAAATGAAAAAGAAATAAGTCGCAATCTTTCTTTCTGCCCTGCACATATTATTTTCTTGAATATACTGCATGGATTACGGTCATCTTTTTAATTAGAAAGAGTTATACATTTTTTAGCAACATGCTATATTTCGCACATAGCAGGGTAAGTAGGGAACCTAGAGGTTTCAATTTTGAAATTTGGAATTTCAATTTTGAATTTTGCCTCGCTACCAGAGTGAGGAAATAATAATAACAGCCATAACCGCTGATGGTAGAAACGTGAAATTTGGACAGAAGTTTATTTTTAAATTCTAGACATCCACTAAGAAGGCATTTTGAAAATTTTTAATCCTGAAGGAATGAAATAGGGGTTGAAAGTTTGTATGGATTTTTTTTTAAAACAGCACCGATTTTTATAAAATTCAGACTCTTTAAAATATTTAATTGAACACGTATTTCATGGTTTTTTAGAATTCACCCCCTCGCGTGGCAGTTGTGAGTATCTGATACTCACAACTGCCACGTAAAATCCTGAAATCGGATGGAAGCAAAGAATATAGTCTTTCAGCGTTAGATTCTTGTCTAGCTTGTTGTATTACTCATTTGGTTGAACAATGATATGTATGTTTTTCGAAATATTTTTCGTTTATTTTTTCGAAAACCTGTACAACTGACTATTATCTGTTCTTTTCTATCTTGTCGTCCTCGCTGACAGTGTGGAGCTTTTTCGACATCTTTGGACTTTGCCGATCATATGACCTAGATCTGGAGAGTCCCCACCACACTTAACATAAACGCTCTTAAGTTGGAGCTGTGGATAGAGACCAGAAATTTACCTTCCTCTAAAGTGACTTACCAAAAACTGGTGGCACCGAAGGAAGAAAGACATCGCTTCGAGTATCTCCAAAGCTTGAGCAACTTCACACAATTCCGCCCCGTATGCCAATCGCTTAAATTCAATTGTTATACGGATTCAAGACGCGGAATATCACGTAAAGAAAACGAAAGCAAGGCCGACATAAGCAAATCAGGCGGTGGACCATAGTAAAAAAATAGCGGAGCGAGGGCGTGAAACGAGCTGAATCGGGAAGTTGAAGCCTTACCGCGCTGGCAAAATTCTTTGGGCGCCGGCTGCCCTATGTAGGGAACAGAGAGATCAAAATTTGTAAATAGACTTTCCTTAAATATTAACATATCAAGCACTGAAAAAATGCAATTCAATCCACCAAATGAGCGATGTGATAGAAATGCGGGTAGCTGAAAAATGTATGCAGGCACATGTGTACATGTATACATACATATTGGCTCACCAACGTCAATCTAAACGCGACAATAGAAAATCCATCGTATATTATTATTTGCATATAAACAAGCAATTATTCGATTCGCATTGTTTACGGTAAATAGAAGCTCCATTGAATAAATTTTGATGGATTAAGCTCAATCGGTGTTGAACATTAAATATGCATAATATGTTCTAATTTGTTGTTATTATTTTATGCTCATGTGTATAATTTCGATTATTATTGGTTTTATGCACTAATAAATCTATTGCACTATTTGCACCATCGTGACATAGTACACCAGGTGGTTGTGAATTGGAATCTCAATTGGTGAAATGATTTTAAAAAAATTATCTTCATATACGTGCTTTGGTGAGAAAATGCCTGGTATTACGATGAGTTTCAACACAATAATCTGTAAAAAGATACTTTAGCTCTCTAGAAACGTCTCCTCGCTGTGCTTCTTTACCGCATTTATCATATGTCGGATATCGGATAAGCTGCTAGGCTCACCAGTACATTGTTGTGCGATTTTGTAGGGACTTTCCTGTACGCGCCATAGAACTGTTAAATTGCCTACTACCGGCATTGTTTCCAATCCGATATGACTAGGATCTTAAAAAAGCGTGTCTATCTTTACCTTAACGGTCGGCAATGCACCTGTAGCTCCTCTGGTGTTACAAGGGCTCGTGACGGCGGTGACAGTTTATCACCTACCATCAGGTGACCGGTACCCTCGTTTGCTTTGTCTTAAGTATAAAAGAAAAAAAATAATCCACCGTGAGTAATCTTTAAACCTTAAAAATGTACATTCTGTATAACCTGTGATTATTTCAATTCAATTATCTAATCCATTTTTCACAGTCTGTAATCTATAAAATATACAACAAAACTTAGGTGACTGAATTTTAGAAAATTCACCCTAAGGGAGTAAAATTGAAATGTGTTATTTAAAAATTTAAAACTCTTCAAAAAATAAAGTGTTTATTTATTTTTAGTGATTGTAGGTTGCTTTTTAAAACTGAAACAATTTTTTAAGAAAGTCGAAAACCACAAGGGAACCGGAAAGCTTTTGAAAATAAAATCTTATACGTAATAAACGTATTATTTTTGCATTCATATTTGAAATAACGCGTAGTGGTGCAGTGACATAGCGTCGCATGTAAACGCGACGCATGTGGACTCGATTCCCATTCAAGGGAATAATTTTTTTTTCTCGCTGTTTCAATAAATCAAAGAGTGTCGTTGAGTTTCGCCTCTCAAAGCAACGTCTCGAAATTTTGATAAAGGGTGCGGAACGGAATGTCTTTACACTAGGTTTCTCTACCTACCCTGTTATATGCGATATACAACGTGAAGCTAAACAAAGCACATACATGTGTAGGATGTGGCAGCGGGACGATGTTAGTGAGACGAGACCTTATGTTCAACTCTTTTATTATATATTTAATTTGGTTATTTATACGCTACAAAACCATAGCGGAAAATAATTACACAATTATATTAAGGCGAATAAATTTAGGACGCTGACTTAGTATGTTTACAAATTGTGCAATACTCCTACAATACTCTCCCCTTTTGAAAAAAAAATGTGTAGATCAGAATATAAATAACCAAAATAAAATATATAAAATATTATGCCTATAATCTAAATTGATCCACGAGTGTAATTATTCGACCGGACCTCGTAACTCGATGCGGTGTTTTGATGTCGTCGGCTGCTGCGTTTGCGCATTGTTGTCGTTCTGCTGATGTTAAATTTGTAACTGCGTCGACTTTGTTTTTGAGTTCGTTGTACGATGAAGGCGTAAGTCGGTCAATAACCGTAATTATATGTCGATAGGTAGAGTGCGAAAGAAATTTTTCAACGCGTTCAAATTTGGGGATTTGCATAAGTGACGAATTCTTGTATGCATAGTACATACGGCTGACTTGCACTTGTTGGGCCTCAGGTTGAGCCTTGGAAAGTTTTCCATTCATAGTTGTCGCTGTGGACGTCTTCGACACATGCTTGGGATGTGTCGGTAATTATCGGTAGCGGTGCGTGCGGAGAGGGTGCAGTCAGTGCAATAGCTTTCTACTGAATGAAAAGTTTCCCTAATTTTTTCCTTCTACCACATTTGTGTTTATTCAATAGCGCTTAAAAATTGATAATAGTCGTAAATATAGTGAGCCAGAATTACTTATCCTTTTCGGATTTAATAATCCTGTGATGCTGTCGACTAATCTGTTATTGCGCATATCGACTAATGAATTGTCCTTTTTTACGATGCCTTCGTAAAACCTAGTATTTTCCATTATTTCAACAGCTTTAATTTAATTTTGCGTTTGATCTTGATCCGCAATCTCAAAGTATGGAATTGCCTCTTGAAATCCTAACCGGTGGGACACTCTTGTGTGAAGCCGATTAGTATGTGCACTCACTAAGTTTGTGAAGATTTGTATCGAGGAGGCGTTGGGCTGAAGTCCGGTTCACGTCGTTCCCAATATAGCACCACGGGAGTTGATTGGATCATTACGTCGGTACATTACATTAAAAGATAATATTAAGAATTTAAATACAATATATCCAATAGTTTAACAATAGACATTTTGTAATATATAGATTATTACATTCCATTGAGGCAGTGTAGCGTCGCTTCTCTGCAAAAGGCATTTTCCGTTGGAAAATCTCGTTATTGATATTTTTGAAACGAATATTTGAATATTCGTCATTCGTAATATGCAATTCTAATCGAGAATGTTACGAATGAACAATATTTAATTTGTATTGCTAATGTTTTGGGTACGTTTCGTAATGTCGTTTTAAGGCTTCTTTTATTATTTATTTATGCTATCAGTAGATATCCGCTTCAATTACGTGCCTACGTAACGGCCTTTTTACTTATTTTCAGTGAGACAAACGGCAGTGTTCACTTCCCTTACTGAACCCACAGTGTCTAAGTTCTTTCTGTTTGCTCGGTCGGCATAACAGTTAAAAATATCCGATTGCGATATTTTAGTTTTCTATTTATTTTTTGTATCAAAATAATAATGAACTATAATGAATATTTTTTAAGGAAAAACGTGGTGTTTACTTCCGCTAAGCAATACGCAATGTCTATAAATTCGGGAACGTGGAGAGTCTTAAAAATACATAGACTATTCCGGCTTGATTGATGCGAGAAGCGCCTGATACTGAAAATATAACTTCTTTCCCCGATTTGAACTCGTAACCATTATTTTAGTTATTACTGACTGTGCTCCGTTGGCCATATATGTAATAAGTAATAACACACGATATTTGAACAAAATATGATATAAAAGAAAATTACTCGCATATTTTTAATAATAAAATATTAAAATGAATTTAGAGTTCCGCACCTAAAAGAGTTACGTGACAGATGTATGTGTCCTTTTGTCGTTTTGTATCGCATATTTACATATTGAATAGACTGATGGTGTTTTAAATATATAATATACTCTACATAAACTTTATATACAAAATGATAATGAAAATTATTAATTTTTTTTATCATGACTTATTCCGCATATAGCAGAGCATGGAGAGTGGTAAGACACTATATTTTTCACTTTTTGGTCAATCTTTGAGACATTGAGTTTAGAGCGGCGGAACTTAATGCAAAATTTTGTCTCATTACAAAATTGAGGGAATAGAATTTTGTCCCAAAGTGAGAGTCGAATCCACAATCGTTACGTTTATTATATACTATGCCAAACAATACACTGAGAATACTATTTTTTTAACATACACTTTTCGTTGAGTTCCGCAACGCAATCAGAAATTTCTCAAATATGACGTCTTAGCCTGAAACTAATTAATAAATATTTCGAACACTTCACGAAAAAAGTTATTTTTTATTTATATTCTTGATCTCCCATACTGTCTAAGCTATAGGATCTTCTCCATAAAGGCTTAACTTATAATAAACATCTTAACTTATATGAAATCATTTATTTAAAATAAATTAATAGATATATTATTACGGAACCCTTATTTACCTTTGGCTGGATTTTTTTACGTTTTTAATATAACTGTACGACGTGTGCATTGTAGCGTTGTAATGGAGACTCGTAAGAAGTTCCAAATTAAAAGAGGTATCTTATAACGTCTCGTATTAGTTATTAAAAACTGAAATATTCAGTGTAAGAAAAAATATAGAAAATGTATAAAAACATATTAAAAAAAAAAAATAGAAAATAATAATATCAAGGTCGTAATTACAAGTTGTTTTTCTTAAGGTTAAAAGAGCTTTAAAAAACAAAGCTTCTTTATATGTAAATTATACCTTTGCTTTACTTATGTAGTACTAATATGGAAACACAGGGGCAGAAGCATGCGACTGAAAACGCGACGAGTTGTGAATTCGATTCCTACTTGAAGAAATGAAATATTTAACATTTTAATTTCTTCATTCTGGTAACTAGGCAATCGCGGCGTTAAGCCTTGAGAGTTCGGCGAAAAGTAGGAATGTATCTTTTCTATCTCTCTCTCTCTCTCTTGGTAGTGAAAATATTCATACTCTTGATTAGGGATCGAATCTACAACCTTCGCGTTTATATTCAAACACTGCGTAAAATATAATAGATAAAGAAAATAAATAGAATGACTTCTAATAATGATAATAAAATATGCAGAGCACCATTAGTGCATTGAACATTCCTTCTCAAATAGGCATCGTATGCGGCTGAGAATGCTGGAGTCACATATGGTATGTACCTACATAACATAGTAAAATGCTTAAGATAACGTCAATTCAATTTAATTAAATCGTTTAATTCTTTATTCAATTTAGTATTTTTAAAAAAGTTTATAAATACTAAATTTGAGGCAATTCGTGGCGCAGGGGCACGTCGTGTGACTGTAAAATCGACTGGTTGTGGGTTCAATCCCCACTCGAGGGGATTAAATATTTATTTAAACGTATATTTCCATTTCTTCGCTCTGGTATCGAGCTGAGCGTGGCGTTGAGTTTTGCCACTCAACACGCAATGCCTCCAGAATTCGGCGGAAAGTGGGGAACGGAGTGTCTTAACACTAGGTTCAATCTGCCTACTCTGCTGTGTGTGGGATACAGAGTGAAGCTGATTTATTTTATTTATTTCTTTACTATAATATTTAATAACTTAATTGCGCCACAACGGACTCTCTCAATAACATACATAACATATTTTTTCGTCGTAATTATTGGTTTTTAATGTTTTTTATAATAAGTTAGCATTTCTTATAGCTTAATTTTTATAATAGTTATTATTACAAAAATTTAATTACTTTTACTAAAAGTTCGTGTCTCATAGATTATACTACGTTTACTCTCCTTTGTAGATTAAAAAAAAATTCCTATAATGGACACTGGACAGGTGGACCGGACATACGAGTAATCCTATAATAGTAACGGTCTTTCATCACGTAAACCGAATCCAAATAGAAAAATCAAAAACTACACATGCCACTTTTGACTAAGTATTCTCTTTTGCTTTTTCATGTCGTTCATTTGGTGCAAGATACAGAGCGAACCTACCGTCAAGTGTCCCTTTCTTCTTCGCTTTTTGGATTGCACCGGAGAGTAGTATTGCATATGAGTTTAGTTATATCTTTTTCTACAAGATTTGATTAGAAAATGTCGAAGAACGATATAGTTTTTTCACTTCACGGTGTATGTTGAGTGGCGGAACTCTATGCTGCTCTTTGCCTCATTACCAGTGCGAAGAAATGAAAATATTAAATAGTTCATTACCTCGAATGGGAATCGAATCCACAACTTGTGTCCTGTAGCAGTGCGAGTACAGTCGTACATGTAACTCTGCGCCAGGACTGATCTTAATACACAATCAGAGAAAGAATAAATTACATGATTGTATGTATTAGAAAGGCCGTTATGGGGCAATGGGACAGTGTTTGATAAAAATCGCAACGGTTGTGGGTTCGATTCTTGATAGATTCATGCAACTTGCGTTACCTAATATCCCATAATTTATACTACAACTACCCATTTTATTTGTAAAATATATAAAATATATTTTTAAATTTCTTTCACTTTAGCTACAAAAGTGAAGCATTCAGCTTTGGCAGCTCCTTCGATATTTTCTCATATAGTTGCCAAGAACGTTTCTTTGTTTCTCAAAAAGAGGAGTAAATTCCGAGTAATTTGCCATCTTCCGACGATCCAGCTATTTATACAACATAGCTTATTTATAACATTTATAAACTTTTTGTTTATTTTACCATAATATATAGAGGCCCATCGTAGGGCACAAAGTGTGACTGTAAGCGCGACTGGCGAGTGGGTTCGATTCTCACTCGAGGAAATGAAATATTTATCTAAATTTATATTAACATTTTCTTCGATCTGGTGTCGGAAAGTTAAGAACGGAGTGTCGTAACACTAACTTACCTCCTGCCCTCCTCCCTTCAACCTACCCTACAGTTTGCAGGATACAGCTTGAAGCTGATGTTATTATATTAATTTTAGATTTTGTAAAAAATAAATAAAAAAAAAGTCCAGTTATATGTTTACGCTATACTAACGAGAAAAATTATGTATTGTAAACGCTGTATTTTGTCTTATATTATAACATCTATAATTTAAATAAAATAAGGCTCTGTATTATTCGGTTTTGTTTGAATAAACCCATGATGCTTTAAAACACTGTGTTTCCCATTTTACTTTTACATGTTCCAAAACATTGCATGTGGAGTGGCCAAACTCAACCGTCCTTTGTCTTGTGACTAAAAAGAGGAAACAAAAATAATTTATTCAGCAGAGCTGGAATCGAGCCCAGAACCGTTAGTTTTAAACTCAACTGCGTCGCCGCGTCACGACGACGACCTCTTAGACCTATCTTTTATAAAGTAATACTGACATAACATCCTAGTACAACTTTTAAATTTAAAGTCATTCGTGGCGCAGGGGCACAAAGTGTGACTGTAAACGCGGTATGTTGTAGGTTTGCTTCCCAATCGAGGAAATTAAATATATAATATTTTTATTTCATCGCTCTGTTGTCGAGGCAAAGTGAAGTGTTCAGTTCTGCAACTCAACCAGAATCGTTGAAAAATGCGTTCAGAATTCGTCGAAAATCGGGGAACGGAGTGTCTTAACTGAACACTAGGATCTCTCTAGCTACCTTCCAGTGTGTGGGATACAACGTGACGCCATAAAAAAACAACTTTTATATGAATAAAGTTAAAAAACTTATATCTAGATTAGTATATAGTTTCAAACTTCCTGCTATGCTAACCCATTTCAAATTTACTGTTGTATATAATAAGTAATACCGAAACAACATCTCGAGTAATGTAGAGGGAAAATATAACAGAATGCGAAATTTCTCTAGAGATTTTTTGCAGTGTACATTTGAATTGTGAAAATTTATAAAATTATTTTCTTAAGTATTTTATAAAAATATTAGATACAAAGTAAATAGTAAGTTCTTCATTTCCTGTTAATAAATTGTGAAAAAAGAGCCTTTATCTTGTTTGGTAACAATTGAGTTATTATATAATGAATACATGGATTGAATAGAGATAATTGAAAGAGAGAATTACTATATCTTTTGTCAAACATTTTGTCGAATATACTTTACCTGTCTAGAATTTCCATATTTTCTTTTAATTGATCTTTACTTCGTTTATTATTAAATTAGATGATAACAGCAGCCTAGAAGATTTACACCATCTAGGCTGATGCCACCATCAGATTTAATGATGGAGGAGCTGATGTCAGAAAGAAATTTATGATTTTCAGTTAGTGAGTCTCAAACATAAATGTTATATTATTGAATTAGGCCGCCATTAATAGCATTATAATATGTTGTAACTGCGCCATTATTGAGTAAGCTTCTTGTTTTCATCATTTTTAGTAACGGCATAAAACGGCTGAACAACGGCTCATTTAAAATCGTTACCAAGTTTACCCTGCCAAGTACGGTCAATGATTCACCATTTTGTTAGGTAACGCATATTTTAGGACAGTTGTATTAACGTAAATAAAAGTATAAAAATTAAATTAACTCATTAGTTTAATTTTAGTTAAAGCGAATATTTTTCTTGTGCTTATTTTTTTTCTTGACGCTATCATTGAAGTGATTCTTGTTATCATATTTATAAAAAGTTAGAGCTTACAGTAGAAAATAAATAAAATCGAGAAATGTTCATTCATAGGTAAAAAAAATCGTATCGGAAAAAAAAAACATAACAAACTTGTATTTGTAGTAAATTTAAGAAATGAGAATAAATAAATTTAATACAAAATAAATGTATACTTCCGCTAATATGAGTTTGCCAGCTTTTATAAGTAAAGGTTATAAAAGTTAGCAAACTTAAGTATGCATTTACATTTGTTTGTGGTTTACAGGTTGAACTTTGATCTATGAAAAGGTGAAACCTGAACGTGATTCCTTGATCATCTTACATAACGTAGAGATATGTATGAATAAATAATATACATAATACACTTAATGTCAAGAAAAAAGTCAGACAGAACGGAACGCCAAACGCTACGGCTGCATACCTCTTTCACCTCATCTACTGTCATTATCCTCTTCATACATGACCTTCGAGGGGTCCTTATGCTTTATACGTGACTTTTCTCCAGTATCTTCCTCTCCTCTTAAATCTCTTACCGTCCACTTTTCCGTCATATATCTTTTATGCCATTCTTTCATCACTCATTCATTCGACGTGCCCAAACCAGCTGAGCACGTTTGTGTTCATTCTCACCGTGATATCTTTGTTTGTCTTTTCTTCTCGGATTCGATCAGCTATGCTGACTCCAAATAACTATAAATCGCATCTTAACAGCATCCATCTTTCTCTCAGTCTTCTTCTGTGGGTATTAGCCCACGTTTCGCTGCCGTATAACATCGTCGGTACAAACACAGCATTGTGTACGGCCAAACGTGCAGCTGTGCTGTCTCATCAATGTAGCTAAGGTACCATTAACCCTGTTACCAGCAGACATACGCTTCGTATCTTCTATCTCTACTGCACGTACTACCCAAATATACCGCTTCATTCACTTGTTCTAATATCTTACTCACATCACACTCTTGTATCATATCTACTCATATCACATCACAATATTCACTCCATTTATTTCGGCTTAGATCAAAATTAATTATTTTTTGATAGCTCAGCAACATCAAATAGTAAATTAATCTTTCGTCTATAAATAAAAAAAATGCATAAACGATATATGTATATAAATAAACGTTAGTATAGATATGCCACATTATTATCATTTATTTGACACAAGACATGGTACATTTAAACCTGAAGTCCACTTCAGGGGACTCCCCTTTGTGTGCTCTCGATACCTTCACAAGGGAAAACTTGTAGATAGAATTTATGGCAGAATCTATAGCTATTTTTAGAGACGACTATAAGCTATGCTTGCGTATGTTATGTGTAACATGTATTTTGCAATCTTCACGCGTGTATCGCATAAAGTATGTTAGACAGAAAGAAATTAAATTAGGACTCCAATTTTCGAGACTTTGCGTGCTGGGTATCGGAACTAAAGGCCGTGCTTTGTCTTGTTATCGGAGCGAGGCAATGAAAATATTTCACCACGCTGAGTGAAAATTGAACCCAGAACCGTCGCGTTTACAAGACAGCTCCAAAACAGTAAAATAAATATTTTTTTACTTTGAAAATCAAACTTACAATCATCGAGTTTATAGATATTTATTTTCTAACTGAACCACGATGGTCTCTCTTGGAAAATAGTCGATCATTATATTTAGTTTCCCATATAATTATAATTACTTAATCAAATATTGTACGTTAATTATTCTGTGAACTAGTAATTATACGATTTCCTGTAGTGAAATAGTGAATAGATTGATTTTGGTCTATCCCTTTAATCATTGGGCTATATTGGATATTAAATATGAGAAGATATAGTGAAAAATGAACAGTTTGATTTATTACTGAACAAACCAGAACAATACTGAGAAAATTGGCAATTTTATTTTTAATTATTAAGATAGAGGTTTGAGTGTTGCATCTTGGCCACGGTGTGTAGAAACGTATACAGGAAGAACTTAGTGTAGTATTATTCATTCTCCACTCGTTCTTTTTGCTCGAATTCTACACATTGCCAGTTGAGTGGCGTATCTCAACGCCGTACTTTATGTAACCAAGTTGGAAAATAAAAATAATCTATGTCCGCAAGCAAACGTCGACCCCACAACTTTTGCATTTGCGTCAGACGTTGTTCCAATTACGTACTATAGATCTACCTGTATTGTTTTCCGTTAAGGAGTGTGCTTATCTAGAATCAATTTTGGTTTTGGAAGCAGATTTTTTTTGCACAAGATAAAAATGCGTTTTTTTTTAGATTTATGCTGTATCTCACTTATAGAATGGTAGGTTGAGGGAACCTGGGGATCCAAGTGTTAAGATAATCCAATCTCATTAAGACACCACATTTCCCACTTACCGTGGAATTCTTTAGACTTGCGTATTGAGTGGTGGAACTCAACGCCTCGCTATGCCTCTTTGCTAGAGCGAGAAAATGAAAATATGTTTTTTTATTTCCTTCAGTGAAAATCAAACACACAACTTGTCGCGTTTACTTATGCCCATGCGCCATGACTGGCGCCAGTTCTGTTCATTTGAACGAACTTTACAAAGTTATGAACATAATTTGAAACAAAAAAAATTAAAACTAGTATTTTGATAAATATATGTTTTTATTTATATGTTAATTTTTCCGTTCTGGTATCGACGCAAAGAACGGCGTTGAGTTTCGCCAGTCACTACCACATCTTGAACTCGGTGGCAAAATGAGGCACGGAGTGTCTTAACACTAGGCTCCCCTGCATACACTGCAGTGTGCGGCTAACAATATAAATTTCTATCATAAAAAAATAAAGCTAAAGTAATCTGTGTAACGCGGAAAGTTTGGAATGCCATAACGTTGGCCGTCAAGGCTGTCAAGTACGGTCCGAATATTAAAAGATCAAACGGTTGAAACTCGTGTTCCGAAGCACCGTAATGAGCGTTAACTTTAATTTACATTATAGATATAAGAAAAAGTAATAAGATTACTAAAAGGAATAAAATATTAATTTAAAAAATATTTTTAAAATATGCTTTTTAGATAATTTTATAGTGTAGGTATCGTATTTTACAAATTCCTACCTTTTGATAGCCATATTAGGTAGCTTGTCAAAAATTTGTAATCCACCATTTTTTATTTTACAAGTACTTGAATCTGTATTATGAGTAAGTAGACAAATTTGTTTTTAAGTAATTGCAATTAAATTTATTATAATTAAATTTAATTGTAGTTATGCATTTAATTACACTTTGCAATTATGTGATGTGTATGTTAAGTTAATAATAGGTTCTCTCTGCCTGCCTTCTATATGTAAAAGAAACGTGAAGTTAAAATAAATATATGTACATAAATATTTGACACCTTGCCAAAGTAAGAAAGGAGAAAAAATACAGAAATCCCTTTCAATTGAGGTAAGATTCGCAATTACGGAACTTTATTAGCTGTATTTTGTTCGAGATAAGGACGTTGTGAATAGCCACCATTTTCTTCTGATTCAAGGCAAAAATTGGGGTGCTATAATTTTCTAGTTAGATGTTTTTTTTGTCTCCTGTATGTCATATTAAAAAGATAAGTTAATGATTTTTATAGATTTTTGAGTAACAAAATTTTAAATTAAGACTAATTTAATAAAATTCGATCATTTTATTGAAAATAGCTGTCTTTTAGATGTGAATATTTTAATAATATTCCAAATGTTCTGGACGAATTATGTTATTAATTAGAAAATAACAACTACTACTCCTAAATTTAGTATCTTTTACTAACAAGATATTTAATTTATCTATAGTTTATTTTTCGATTAGAAACATGTTTTTTACTAATAAATACAGTTCATCCAGAACATTTGGAATATTATTAAAATATGCATGTCAAAAAGGCTGGCATTTTCCAAAAATGAACTAATTTAATTAATTTAGTGTTAATTTAAAATTTTGTCACTCAAAAATCTATAAAATCCATTAACTTATATTTTTAATAAAACACAGCAACAGCTTAATATATTTTTTTTACTTCTTTACTAATATTATAAAGCTGAAGATTTTTTGGTTGATAGCGCTAATCTCAGGGACAAAATTCAAAATCTATAATAGTCTTCAATCAAATCTCGATATATTTATAGCAAATTGGTTTTAGATCTTATAATCCCGATGTGGGAAAGAGTCTAACACTTTGAAATATCGACTTTAGTTCCGAGTGAAGAATGAGGGATTACATTTCAATTTTCTGCTTCGGATATGCATTGAGTTGTACAATTGATTGCGGCGCCTACTCGTTGGGCTTTGAGAGGTTTTTTCATCAATTTATATATAGTTCACCAATTCATCTGAAGCAGCATCCGAGTTCTGTGGCGAGGGTTTGAGTGGCGAAAATAAAAATTTCTCCGAATTGAAATCAAATCCACAACCTCTCGCGTTCACAATCAGACGCTTTTGCCAGTGCCCTATAACTGGCTCCACTTCGTTAACTTAAAGCCACATAAACTATTAATTAGTAATCAATTTTCTCATACAATTTAATCCTATAATCTTATGATAGCTAATGTTGTGTATACATAAATTAATCATTAACATACGCCTCTTCAACACGAGGACTTGAGCGATCAAAAGCGGTAATTTCCATCTATAATGTGCGGAAATGGGTTACGTGTGACGTATTTGTGTTGTTTATCAACAACAGTGGATGATGAAGATTTGTGGGTGTCAACTTAAGAGCTAAATTATAGTTATATTATATCTTTTTATTTGTATGTATGACGTAAAGCCGTCGTGCTGCTGCAACACAGCTACGGAGTGTGGGCGCGATGATTGTGGGTTCGATCCCCACTTTGGAAAATGATTATTTGTTTCAGATTCAGGTTGTATGCTGCACACTGAAAGGTAGGCAGAGGGAACCTAGTGTAAGACACTACAGTTTCCAAAATTTTAAGGAATTCTAGAGGCGTAACTTAACGCCGCAGTGATTATATTTACTTTATTTTCATTTCCCTGTTCTAGTATAGAAAAAACTGCGGCGAATAATATTTTTCTTTGGAAGTTTCTTTTTATTAACAATGTATTTTATTATGTCGACAAACACAAAGGCACAATCGTGCGACTGTAAATGTGGTAGGCTCGTTTCCCATGCGAGGATTTTTTTTTATATATTACTTTCCTCGCTCTAGTAACGAGGCAAAACACGGCGTTGAATTCCGCCACTCAATACACAATGCATCTAGAATTTGGCGGAAAGTGGGGTACGGTGTTTTACGGGGTAAGTGTTTTAATGGGAACGGAGTGCCTTAACACTAGGTTATGAAGTACAGCAAGAACTTAAAAAAATATTATACAAAATATAAATAGGTACAAGGAATTGATAGGAAATTCCGTTACGAACAAAATGTGAATATTCTGTAAAATATTTTTATTACAAGTTTAGTTTAGAATAGCAAACGAGCGAATTCATTTCAATATTCGGTTATATATAAATTGAAAATCAAGTTTCATTGTTATTATCATTAACATATTCTCTATATTTGTAATGATAGAATTTATTGAGGCCGGACGTGGCGCAGCGGCACGAAGTGTGACTGTAAAACCGACTGGTTGTGGGTTCCATCCCC
>DWAN01001361.1:0-18156 GCA_018230445.1 Heliconius hewitsoni | reverse complement strand
GGATCGAACCCACAACCAGTAGGTTTTACAGTCACACTTTGTGCCACTGCGCCACGACTGGCCTCTTCTACATGACTACATTTATTATGTTATTTATTTATTCCTATTATTTTTTACTAGGCTGATAGTGGAGAATGGAGTGTCTTAGCACAAGGCTGCCTCAGTCTATACTGTTATACGCCGGATACAAAGTAAAGATTTCTTCAATTCTTAAAGTATTAAAAATGAGGATAATTTCTCCGTTCTTCACTTGTTGCTCTTACTGTTTGTCACCTCACTTTGTCTGTATATACAAAAGCAATTTTTGTGGCCCCTGAGTGTAATTTAAAACGACTATCATCACGATATCTTCTAAAAGATATTGTTTTATTCTGTTTTTCAATAGGCATAAGGTAACAAAAGTTGGAGATTGTTTGTACATAAAACACAACAGGCAGCAACTTACCAAACTTAGAAAGTAGAATTTTGGTATGTATGTATGTATGTTGAAAAACTGTAATAGAGGATTTCTCGAAACGGGAGTAAACAAAATTTTCCGTTAAAATCTGAAGTATCAGTAAGTTGCTATTATGACACTAAAACTAAACTAAAACTTATAACTTGTTGTTCTCGTCTTCAATAATTTACGTAGGACATACGCAGATAAAATCAACGATCTGCATGTACTAATAGGTTTATTTAGATAAATAATACAGAAATAAATCAAGTTCAGACACTGATATTGTTTTAAAGAGGGCAAAAGTAAATCATATAAATTAGTAAAGTAAAACCTAGGAACATAGTGTTAAGACACTGCGTTCCCAGTAGCTTCTTCTTCTGTTCCCGACTTTCCGCCGAATTCTGGAGGCAGACCAGAACGACAAAAATGAAAAAATAATATTTCACTTTCCCGAATGCGAAACGAACCCACAGCCAGTCCCATTAACAGTCACACGCTTGTGCCCCTGCGCCACCACTGGCCTCAGATTATTAAATATAATTTTAATCTTTGCCACAAAACACCACTTACCAATTAGAGACAGTGGTGTGACATATATCGTACAAATTAATTATAATATAGAAACAAAACATAACAAGGCGCCATTGTATCATTTATAAAGATAATTGTAGCTTCGATAAGGAGAGAGTAACAGCATGTTACATCGCTTAACTATAGATAGCAGTGTCAAATGTCGATAGATAGTTGTGTCACTATACACCGTTTGTGTCTTTTACGAGGAGAAATGCATTGTGAATGCTTACACTTTTTTAAATATTGTTTTTGTGAATTTTGAGATATAATAACAATATAGCTAGGGTGGATATTTTGTAGAGATATCGATTTCTTCAAATAACAGTAAAATATATTTAATAATTTATATATTTTTTTGCGTTGAAACGGGTAATTTTTTATATTTTATCATGTTTGATGTTTTATGACTCTACGTTTAATTTGCAGCTGCGGCTTCTATTCGTCTTGCCGTCATTTCACTTAGAATTTTTTTTACAATTAATGTTTAAAGTTATAAATGAACTTATAAGATTACCTCGTTACCAGATCAAGATAATGAAAAAATATAAACATATCCTTCCACGGTAATGGGAATCGAACTCACAGCCGTCGCGTGTACAATCACACGTGTACGCCTCTAAGCCACATTGGCATCAATTCATTCTATGAAAATGAATATGTAAAACAAAAACAAAAGCAATAATAATAAAATATTATAAATGTATTTTTATGTAGATAAATAACAATAAATAACGTATAAATTGATAAAAACATTTACAAATATACAATTACATATAATTTTATATGAGATTCATTTCGAATTTCTCACGTATCCCTTCGCCTCATTCAGTATACAAAGCACGTATAAATTTACAAATATGGCCAATATATCGAAATGCTTAAAACTATTTGCTTTCTGAGAAACTATTCTTTCAACGATATCAACGACTATTGAAATATAGTTTATACTGAGTGATTGACAGGCAAGCGGGAATTCTACGGCGTACAACGCTGATATTTTCCTTGCAAGCGTTCTCTTTGGAGAGGAGAGCATAAAGAGAGAATTTCTCTAAATTCCTTCGTATAAAATTTACACATTTCCGCTATTCTATATATAATGTCTCGTAGAGCAGATTTTCTCTACTTACCCTGCTATATAAAGGGTACAGTGTGACACTTAAAGAAAAAAAAAGAATATAATATTTAAATAAAAAAATGGCAACTTCCTCTCGCTAGTAAGAAAATAAAAACGACCGGATCAATAAATACAGAATCGTAAATATTACTCGTCATTAGCATTTATATTAAATGATTCACCGATCGGTAACCCACTTGCGAATAAGTAGGTACTTACATTCTCTACTACAATACCATACTTATATTAGTAAGAAACAATGGGTGCGTCGACCTTTATAATAAACGTGATGCAAATAAATATAACTTTTATTAATAATTTCTTGTTCGGAAATGAGACGTTTGAGATGCATTGTTTCTTTTCTCTCTTATCTATTTATATGTAACATTGTAAAAATGTATCTGGACGCTATATGTTTATGGTAGATATATGAAAATAATTAACTTATTCAAGGAAATAAAGCACAAATAATGGATTTTTTGTCTGTTTATGTGTGTCTTTATACATGATTAAAAGTAATTTGGTGAACATTCATATTATAAAAAAGTTATTATCAATATATAGTATTGTATTCAACTAAATTGTTGTAAAATTAGAGCTGTTTTACTAAATTGTCTCAAATAATAGTTTTGAATGTGTAAATATTGTATTATAAATGATACTGTTGTAAACACAAAAGCAATTCAGAATCTAAAATAAATAAAATTGTAGTCCAACTGGGGGCGAATCGCTAGTAAGAAAATATGTTTGTTCCTGTTAGCTTATTAACGCGGCGAGCTCTGCCACTCAACACGCAATGCCTCCAGAATTCGGCAGAAAGTGGGGAACGGAGTGTCTTAACACTAGGTTCGCTCTGCCTTCGCTGCTGTGTGCGAGATAAAACGTGAAGCTGATTTGATTTGATTCTGTTAGCTTATGTAGCATCAAAATGTTAGATAGAAAGATGTTACAAAAAGAGAAATAAAAACAGTTTAAACTCATAGACCAGTCATCGAACCCCCAAATCCCATTTTAACTTAGACGCTGTTCCACTGCGCCACGACGGCATCCATAAATGTAGCTAAAGTCTTATAAGATTAAGGCAACATTAATAAAACACATGTTATTGACATTTGACAAGCAAAGAGGCTTCATAGTTAGTTTGTACTCAATTAAAAATACCTTTAATCCTTACGATATATCCTGCGATAACTCGATACGATTTATTACAACGATCGTTTGATAAGTATTAACTTTAATTTATTATGTGTTGTATATTTTAATTGGTAATATAAATCTTCTTTACTTATCGTACTTATATTATAAATTTAAATACATACTTGTGAGGGTGGATACTTGCTCCACTCCACTCCATTTTCGCGCATTGTCTATTGAATAAATTTAGATGGAGCTTATACGTAAGGAAAAAATTATAATGTTATATATTATATACAATTTAAAATATATAATAAAGATTTATTATTTTTTTTAAAATTGCTTGGGTTATTCATTTAGTATTTACTATTTTACCGTCTATTTCAAACTACTTCGTGTGTTCTCCATACAACCTGACATTGGAACAACGGAACGCCGCAATCAAAGAACAGAACAGAACATAATGGAAAGATCACTCTGTAATATATACTGCAAAAATCACAAATCGTATCGTATCGTCGTATCGTACACTAAAGGCGCGTTTAAATAGTCTTCCGCACACCGTTATCCGCTAAGCGGTGACAAGTACACGATTCGGCTACAATCTGACGAGAGATTAATATTTGAGTGGGCGTAGGCTTGAGTTGACTGTTCGTTTTTCTCACAGTGCTATTCTATTGAGGACGGTGGTGTGAATTTATTTGAAATCGCGGGTAGTGGGTTCGATTATTTAATGTTATTAGTTATTTGCAAAGTTTTCAGTAAGTAAAATATTCAAATTATATTTTGTTTGTGTATTTTTGACCGCTTTTGAATATCTAGTAACTTAAAGTGGAGAAGTGAATCACACGCTCCATTTTGACTGTCTAAGAGAAATATTTAAGGTACCTTAAAAATAAAAACAAACAGTGAATATAAAGTTACAGTAATTTAAACAAATAATATCTCTCTCTTTCGCTAGCGACTATAATAAAAAAATATATAAATATTTACTATAAATGTCAAAGTTTGTTAAGATTTGTAAACGGATCTATCTCCTTGAATTATGCTGGTCCATCCTTGTTGAGAACTTGCATTATTCACTATATGTTGTATGGATTTTATCTAAGAGATAATGGCCGCGATATGCGATAGGGACTTTAGTTACAGACTTGGAAATCATATTGTCCTTAGGTTATGTTTGTATACATATTATATATATAGATATTGAAATTTGTTTTTTTTTTCACTCTGTATTTTGCTCATAGTAAAGTAGGTAGAGGAAACGTAGTGTTAAGACACTCCGGCTACCATTAAGACCTCTGTTCCTACAAAGCTAACTAGGACCCTAATAAATATAATAAGTAAAAATAAATCAGCTTCACGCTGTATCCTCTACATAGCAGGGTATTCAGAGGGAACCTATTGTTAAGACACTCCGTTCCCCACTTTCTGCCGAATCGTGAAGGCATTGCGTGTTCAGTGGCAGAACCGCCGCGCTTAGCCTCGAAACCAGAGCGAAGAAATGGAAATATACATTTAAGTAAATATTTCATCTCCTCGAGTGGGGATCGAACCCACAACCAGTCGGTTTCACAGTTACACTTCACGAAGAAGTAACTATTCAGTAAATTTGTTTTTAAATATAAAACATATTGGCAGTGGATGTAATCGTCAATTTAATTTCACCATCTATTTAGCGTTGAAATTAGAAATAAATTGGCCATAATTTATTTCATTCACAACGTTCACACGAAATTTCATAAAATATAATCTCGTTTGTAAAGCTTGTTTTTGAAACATTATTATTGCACGTATATTTGTCGTTTATACCAGAATGGGGATAGAAAACATTGGGTTGTGACACTCCGTTTGTATGACGAAACTTAATGCGGTGCCAAGCAAAATGTTAAATAATTTACCAATTACTAAGTGGCAGCAAGGTAGGCAGAGAGATAGAGAGAGAGACAATCCATTCTCGATTAAAACAAATTCATTTCCCACTTTTCGTGGAGTCCTTGAGCCATGTTACCAGAGCGTAAAAATAAAAATAAAAATTATTTCACGTCGTCGAATTAGAATTGAAACCACAACCTCTTACGTGTGAAGCCGCCCGTGCCCCTGCACCACCACTAGCCTCCATTTCATTTTATATACAAAAATCTATATATTACATATTTATTTTGTATAAACTAAATACAAATGCTAATTAGTACGTGGGAATGAAGTAAAGTCTCTTAGTTAAATGGCTTGTGGCCTATAAACGTACCTTTCACACGCAGCGGGGGGCGAGTGCCTAGAAATGACATTATTTCCTATTAGTTAAGTTATTTAAAGCTTGGTAAATTTGTCCGGTTAAATTATGTATGGAATAATAACAGTGTATAGTGATGTTAGAAATGTCTGGTTGTATTTCTCAAAGTAATAAACTGTTTTTGTTTTTAAGCTTCACGCTGTATCCCGCACACAGCAGGGTAGGTTGAGGGAACCTTCTTTTAAGATACTCCGTTCCCCATTATGTTATAAATTCTGGAGACATGGCGTGTTGAGTGACGGGAATGCTGCGCTTTTGCCTTGACACCCGAGCCAAGAACTGAAAATGTTAAATATTTAATTTCCTCGAGGAATCGAACCCACAATCTATCGCGTTTATAGTCACATTTTGTGCCTCTGCGCTGTGCGCTGCAGCAGTATTTACAGAATACAAAATTATTAAGTACTTAAAAATTCAACAATTATGTGTATGTATATAATGAAATATATGGCGATATTTCACAAAGTAACGAATTGATTATGGTAAAATATAAACTTTTCCATCAATTAAAATATACCTAATTTAAATTTAAAAAAAATTTTTAGTACTCTCGATACTTTCTAACACAAAAATATTTTCTCCGTCAAATTAGGAGTTTTTGAAATTAGAGCGTCAAACCAAATATTTTACTTTATAATATATAAAAAACAAAGCAAAGTGCAGCATTGAGTTCCGGTACTCATCGCGCGATGTCTCAAAAATTCAGCGGAAACTAGCAAACAGATGACTAACACTAGGTTCCTACTATTTATCCTGTTATAAGCGGGATAGAGCGTGAAACTGATTACATAAGTATATAAATAACCGTATTTCTTATCAATCCGATCAATCGTATCACGCTAACATAGCTCCATCATTAGAATAGTTAGCGCCGTGCCTATTGATTAGACATCGATCCGTGGCACGCATACAGATAGCCCCTTTGTTCTCAACGCCGCCTAATGGCATAGCATTCTTCGTGTGTTACTGGGAAACATTTTTATACAACTGTTTACAATAAATGGTTGGTTCTGTTTGAATAAATGATACTTATTTTTTGGTTGATGCAGGTTCCATTTTTTTAATATATTTTTTTATATAGTTATTCATCTCGTATTGGGCATAGTAGGCCGAGAAATTCTAGAATTAAGATATTCTGTTCTTCAATTTGGTTCGAAATCAAAACATTGTATGTTGAGTGACGGAACTCAACGCAGTGTTTTGTATATCTAGAGTGGTGAAATTATATAATTCATTATTTTTGCCATATATGAAGCGGAATTTGAACCCGCGTCTCTTGGAGTCAAGCGCGCTAACCTCTATAATGAATTTTGAGAGTACTTCATGAGAACGACACACGCCAAGATTTTTTTGTATATTTCCTAATAAAGTGAATTGCCTCGTGAGGGGATCGAACCCACAACTACTGCAAACTGCAGTTTTACTTAGTAACGTTCTTTTCATTATCTTCTACTACGATCTTACTCGTAACTCCAGTCTTATTTACCGAAGCGTTATTCCTCCGCTCCATCTTTTAAAGCAATATCAATTTCTTTTCTGCAGTCATCGAGTTAATTAAATTTAAACAAAGTACTAAGACAAAAAATTTCAAAATATTGCAACATTGAGACCATAATTTTATAAGTTAATTTCAAATGACCACGTAAGCGGAGACGCAGTAAAAGTTAGTTTACATATAAACAGCCGCATTAGCTTATAAAAAAACCGACGCAAAAGGACTAGACACTTATAATTTCAAATTCTGAAGTCGTATTGACCTCTAAATACTAAATTTGTCCTTGTCTTTAAAAAAACGGGAGGTGCTGGTTCAAAGTCAAGTCCATGTGTGGAATTTTTGAAATTCAATTCGCTATATTTGAACATAGTGGAAAAAGAAGCCGAGTTAGCTATTACCATTGAATGTTGAAAAGCTTTACTGGAATAAATGTGTATACTTTTAAAAGGTCGTCTTAGCAGTTAAATTTATATTTCGTATATTAATATTCTTTATTTATATTATTTTTATCTTCATACTATTTACCACATACAGTAGGATAAGTAGCAAGTTTACGTTTTGCTTTTTCATGGAGTTCTATTTCATCAATTCCATTCATTCAAGTACAGTCTGAAACAGTAAGTGCGCCACAACGATCTTAAAAAACACATTTAATCACAAAATTAGAAATATTATTCATTTCGTTAATTTTTTTTGTACATGTTTATTAAAAATATGTATTTAAGGAATAACGAGTAAGTAGATCTAATTTCGTTATTGACCTATTTTAGTTCAAAACAATACAAAGTTTAAACAATTAACACTCGCTGCGTATCGTCAGACATAGTTCTAAGCATGCTAATGCTGTCTAATGTAGGGTCAATGATATCGGTATCGGTTAACAAGAGTTAAATAAACTTTAATATTTCTATTATTCTTCTCTTCTTTTCGTACAAATATTTACAGATTCAATATAGCTGCTAAGACCTCTACTAAATAATTTAAAACCTCTTTTGAGAGTATTTATTGTAGGTTCATCCAGACTTACCAAAAATGTGTTTTTTTCAGCTGAGAGACAAGTTCTAAATTTATAAATCTTTTGTCAACGCTAATCACCTCCATAATATTGCTCTTCAGCTCCATGATGTTCTTCTTTACCAGCAATTGTTAGAGTTTTTTATCCACGCAGTATGTTTCCTTAAATACCTACACATACAAGAACTTGTGACTTTCTCCGATATTCCAAAGTTTTTCCTCCAGCAAACGAAAAGTTTTTCCTCCAAAAGGTTTTCCTCCAGCAAACGAGATCTTTTTATACTTGATGAGGGAAGTAAGTTCTTTATTCTTTCTTATTAGTGTTCCGATACTCAATGTAGAGAAGCGGATCCTATGGTGACAATTAGAGACTTACGCTGTTGGCCAAGCTCAACCGTGACTTTGTAGCCATTGCACACCGTTTGTGCAGAGAAGTCTCTCAGAACGTATTTTGTAACCTTGGCCATGTTATAAGGTGAATATCTCAAACTCTTATCGTAGGAGAATAGGTAACCAGAACCTCGTTCGTTTGTCAGCAAAAAATACCATAAGCATATGAGGTTAGCATTTGAAATGGTAAAGATTACTGTTTGTATACTCGAATCCATAAAATATTTAGTTATTTTTTGGAAATAACTATTGGTATAAGGTGGTTAAAAGTGTTCTCCTTTATATTTTTGTATCACTTTTAGAATACATTTTATGATACTTATTTAGTTCAGATATAATGACAATTTAGTACGTGGTCCAATTTATTTCATGAATTTATTCAAATAATAATGTAATTTATATTTCAAACCGCGCGTAAATCATACGAATTGGTATAATTGCAATAGTAATTTCATATTATGTAATAATTTTAATAACCATTATTGTAATGAAGATACCAAATGCTTATATTTATTTCAATATGTAGTATATAGAGATAGTTAATGATAATTAAACCAACAACTCGATGGTTTTAGATTCAAATATTTATATGTTTTCCTTTTTTTACCTTCATGCTGTATCGCGCACATAGCAGGGTAGGCAAAGGAAGCCTTGGAATCTAGTGTTAAGACATTCCGTTCCTATTAAAACACTTCCGTTACCCGTTGCGGAACTTAACGATACGAAAATATTAAATATTTCCTGAAGTGGGAATCGAACCCACAACGTGTTTACAGTCGCATTCTTATGACAGTGTTATGGATGTTGACTTGAAGAAATTTCATATTGTGTCTATTGCGTTGCAGAAGGAGATCAGAGAAGTGACTTGGTAACAAGGGACTTGGTAACAAGTAGTAAAATAAAGGAACCTATTAAAATACGTATTAACGCCCGCCTTCACTCTCCGAGCCCCTGTCTCTATGTTACCTTATTCAAAATAATTCTACTAATGCTGCCTTTGAAATACGTTCTACGTAGGTTCTAGTATTACATCAAATAGCATAGTAATGTATGTTAAATAGTAAAATGCAGTCATATATTTAAAATATATATATATATTACTTATCCCCCAACCCCTTTCCCCAATAAAATACGTGAATATCACAAAAACTACTTACTAAGAAAACATATGAAAATTATTATGAATATATATATATTTTTGATATGAAAATTTTAACGTAGCGAGATTTGAACCTGTACCTCTTTTGAAACCATCCAAGCACTTTGAACAAATAAGCCATACAATATGGTGAACATAGCGGGATAGGTGGTCAGAGCGCTTGCACGGTTTCCAAAGAGGCGCATGTTCAAATCCCGCTACGTTCAAATCTTTATACATTTTATTAATAAGTATTTTTCTTTACTAAGTTTGGAATCACACTTTAAAAATGTTAAAAAAATATATCAAAAACTACTTAACCAATTCAAAAATTTGTACTGTCAAACGGTTAACCTTCTTTTTTTGAAGTCGGTTAAAAGAAGTACAATTTTAGCTTTATAATAATATAACTTATACAACTCGCCGATGCAACATGCAGATAACATGTAAGTAACCCTTCAACACGCACTTATTTACATGTCATTAAAATAAAATAAATAAATGTATGACGCTGACAAAGTCAAAGGTTGGCTTATGTCCGTTTATTGTCTATGAAAGATTTACATAAAATTGTATTTAAGAACCGTTCGAGGAGAATCGTTATGATAGTTATCTATTTTAAGTTTAAATAAAATGTAAGGTTGTCGTGGCGCAGTGGGACAGGGTCTGACGGTTAGCGCGGTGATTGTGGATTTCCCCCTACTCAAGGTAATGCAGACAAAATACCGCAATGAATTCCGTAATTTCTTAATACACAATTTCTGGAAATTTTGCAGAAAGTAATGTCTTAACAATAGGTTCCCTCTGTTTACCCAAGTATATAGCGTAAAGCCAACAAAATACTATTTAAATTATTTTCAATACCGAATACGAAAATATATACATGCTCTCCGCTCCCCACGCTTTGTACAATTTTGGATAAATAATTATTATTTCAATACCCTGAAATGGAAATTGAACTCACAACCCGCGCAGACACCGTCAACTGACCTACTGTGACTAGATGGCCTACTAGGATATATATTTATGACTCCTATTTTTATGTAAAGCTAAGTGATAAAGGTTACGCAGTTTACTCACTATCTACAATAATTAGTATACATTAACTTACTCATGCTTTTTTAGCTTCACGCTATATCCCGTATATAGCAGGATAGGCAGAGGGAACCTAGTAAGACACCCCGTTCCCCACTTTCCGCTGAATTTTCGAGGCAATACTAGCTGACGAAACTTAACCTCGCGCTTTTGCCTTGTTATCATAGTGGAGAAATGAAAATACTTTTACGATATGAAAATAACTTTACTTAATAATTATTTATTTTGATGAATGAGAACCTAATGTTAAGATAGGTCGGCCTATATTTTGTATTTATTTTATGTAAAACCATCGTGACGCTAAGCGCGGGGTTAAGTTTTGCCATTCAATATGTAATGTCTTTAATTTGGGCAGGAAGTAATATGTTTTATTGGCTTCATGTAGTGTTTCACACATAGCAACGTAGGCAAATTTGAATTCCCCATTAAGGCACTTTCGTTCCTCACTTTCCGCCGAGTTCTGGAGGCCTTGCGTGTTAAGTAGCGGAATTCAACACTGCAATTTGCCTAGTTACCAGAGCGAGGAAAATAAAATATTAAAAAACAATAATTAATTCCACGGGGTGGAAATCGAACACATGACCGCCGTGATTACAGTCACACGCTTGTGCCACTACGCCACGACAGTCTCATAATATAATATAATTAAGTATTGGCTATCTTCATTTGATTTAGTTATGTTTCTTCATGTTTTGGTTAAATGATGATCAAACGATCAATGTTCAACCATTAACTGCATATAATTGACTTCCTTAAGTGCATTTCTGTAACATTTACTCAATTTACAACATTTTGTAAGAAAATTCAGCTCGAAAATATCTTTTAAAAGGCTAATAAACTCTACTTTTAAAGTATTCTACTATAAAACTAGAATAAAACAACCAAAAAGGCCACCATAAACGTAGCATTTCTCGAACTACTTAAAATCAATGTTTTCAAGAAAGAACTGCTACCATTTATTTAGTCGTGACGTGAATAGGTCTCTTTATTTAATGCTTCGTCGCGTTTTAAAGAGTCGCAAACTGTAGAGTACCATTTACTAAATGTTAGAGTGGGAGGGATTGGCACTCTCTTTCGCGCTTGTTGACTTTTGAACAGGTGGGAGAGGGTGGAAACACTTGAGGAATATGCAAGAGTTAAATTAATTAGATGTTAATAAGAACTGTTAAAGAAACTAAAAGGATTGGAGTTCACTCCAAAGAGTAGTTAGAGTACTTGAGTATTCTAGAATATGTAAATGTACAGGTATGGATATTTAATTTTTTACAACTACGAAGCATTTAAGCTAAAATGAAACGTTCTTCTAAACCTAAATGCTTTGTGACTCAATTATGTATAATAGTATCTTCAAATAAATGATTATATTTCATTGTTTCCTTAACAATCTTAAAGATTGAAAGTTACAAAGTGTCTTAAAATTTAAAATAGTGTCAGTAAGTACTTCTTTGAGATTAATTATTGTACATCAATTAATATTATTAAGTTGAAAGTGACAGGGAACCTAGTGTTAAGACACTATGTTCCACACTTTCCGCCTATTTTTCTATACATTGCGTATTTAGTGGCGGAACTTAACGCCGCACTTTATCCTTAACGTATGAATAAAGTATCTTCTCAACCAATGAAAAAACCAATATGTATACTTTACAGGCAACGTAAGCTCAAAAAACGTCGATACTCTTTGAACTTAATTACTAAGTCGAATAAATTACACGATTTTAAATATTACCCAATCACTATAAATTAACTTATCATCATATTATTAATCTTTTACAGTATGAAGTGTCAATGGCATGGTGGGTAAAAAACTACTGTTGCATCACCATGAGATTAGATAAAGCCTCCTTTATTATAGTTTGTCATGCTCTAACGATTTTTATTTGTTACTATTCAATATACTAGTTTTTACTACTATTTCTGTCTATTTCTTTTGTATTTTCGGCTATTTTTAAATATAAATAGAGTGTGTTAAGGTGGACTTAAATATAAAAATGTACTTATTTATTACAGGATTATAAGATTGGACATCATAATTTTTAGCCTTTTTTGTATACCCTATACAGAGGGAACCTAGTGTTAAGACGCTCCGTTCACCAAGCACAATCTAATTTATGAAACACTGCCTGTTGTTGAGTAGCAGAGCAAAAAGCCGCGCTGTCTCGGTACCAGAGCCTAGGAAAAATATTAATTTCCCCGATTTGGAATCAAATCCACAACTGTCACGTTTACAGTTAGACATTTATTCTGGAAACTATTTAAGTAGCTACATTTTATTAATGCTACTAACATCAAACTGTTGTAAAACTGAAACTTTATGTTGAACGAACCGCTACCAATTGCTTTTATTTCAAAATTATTGCTAGTGTCTTAAATGTATGTATTATAAAGTCAATATTTTTTTTGTCAATTTTAAGCTTGTTCCCGTATAGAAGTTAGTGCAAGAATACTCCATTTTTCGTCAGAATTTATGAAATTGCATGATGACTTGCAGAACTTAACGCTGCGTTTTGTTATAAGAGATATATTTATTTCTATACGATACGTTATAATTATTTCTATACGATATAAATAATATTCTTTTAATTAAAAAAAATTGTTAAGAAAAATATTTTTAATCTAAAAAGCTCATTTAGAGAAAGCCCGACTTAAGTAAAACCACAACGGGCACCGTTGAAAAGACCGTAATCTTCAAAAGGATAGGTTACATTGCTCCCATACATTACATAAACGAAAACAAGCATTGAAAACACAAATAGATGTAAGATAACCGATTTGGAACGTCGTAAATCAGTTTGTTACAATTAAATGTTAAGCATTTCTTGGGCTAAGTTCATAATGAAAAAAATTAAAAATATATATTTTAGAGGGTTGTCTGTCAATTATGCAGTAAGAAGAGTATTATATTGTGTAAAACTTATTAAATAATATTTCTTAGCTAAATATGTAATGATATATTTATGCCTATAATTCCCATTCTACAAACGTTGCTTCAAGTACTACTACAATATGTAATGCCTTTTTATTACGTCTTTGTTCTTAGTAAAACACCACGGATATCGATGTACGTTGAAGAATGTAAGCAATTTTGATAGACGATTGAATTTAAATTTGGAATCAATACAATATATATTAGAAAAACATGTAAATATAATAGCTGTTAATGCCACCGTAGAAAAGTTCAGTTACGTATGATTGAATGCGGATTTCCAAGCACATGTACCCTTTTTTAGGTTTTTCCCTCAAAACATAAAAATGGAATTCTTTTAAGATCACTTTGTTGTACGTCAGTCTCTCTGTCAAGATCATTTATCTCGGAATCTCGTGAGGATACCAATTTGACAATTTGACACACTCTCAATAAATTTGTACGTTTATGAAAAAATCTATAAATCGATTCAAATCGACGCTAGTTTTATTAAAGTTATCAGTTGCAAGTACAAACAAAAAATAACAAAAAACGATTTTTAGTCTCCTTTGTAAACATAATGTATAGATGCGACGTCGAATAATTTCATTTTAAGACAATATAAGTCATTCATTTTTTTTATATTTTGTAATAATATTTTTCTATACATAGTGTGATATAAAAAATAAAATGTTAAAATACTGCATTTGTCATTGTTTATGTTACAAATAATAGATATAAATATGAAATAACATACATACAAAAACCATTTTTTTAAAGGTATGATGAACAAAGCTTTACGCTACTCAGCTCACTTTACAGGCAGTATTGTATCGTAATTGGAATGTCAGTGAATGATCGATATTTATCTCAATCGATTCTAAAGAAACGAGTTTTATAAATCGGATTACGTAAAGAGATTTCATTATGTTTTGAGATGATCATCTTTAGATTTGAGAGCGGTGTTTTTTTTTACATTTTTTTCATTAACTCGAATTTGAACTTACATATTTCTTAAAAGTACCATAAAGTAATTTATTTGTTTCAATTATTAATATGTTCTTGTAATTTTGGAACTAGATAATTATTACTTTTTTATATGGCTTTTATTAAATCCACATATAAAATTTTATACATACGTGTAAAATATTTGTGCATGTAGGTATATTTTTTATGTGCTTCACGCTGTATCCTTCATGTAGCAAAGTAAGCAGACGGAACCCGGCAACCTAGCGTTAAGACACTTCAGCCCCACCTGGCCACCGAGTTATTGAAATATTGCGTGTAGAGTAGCGAAACTCAGCGCCGCGCCTGGTTAATTTTTCATTTCTTAGAGTGGGAATCGAACCACAACGGTCTATGATTCTAACAGTCAGACGCTTGTGCTCCCCACAGCAATTTAAAATAGCGAAAAGATTTGATCTCCTGGAATTTTAATATAGAGATTTGATATTAAGCAAACTTCACGTTGTATAGCGTGTACTAGTGTTAGTATTAATTTTGTTTCATTTTACAAGAGTAGAAATTAATTGAAGATTTAATAATTAATAAAATCACTTTATATTATGCTCAGAAATGATTCCGGAACCCTTCGACCCGCATGGTTACATACAAACAATTACAAAGACTTAAGTAATTAAGAGGGTGGATCTAATTCTTATATAGGCGTGAGTTTTATAATGTAAGGTATAAATTAAGATGCATGTGTATGATTAAAGCTGACAGAGTAGAAGTGATATATCTTGTTTAACATTTAGGTATTTTAATAGTTTTTAAAAACAATAATATATTAGTTATACTATATATTCCGAATATAACTGAGCAGGGCAGAGAGTACTTAGTGCCTAAACACTCTGTTCCCTAATTTTCGAGCCTTTTGAGTGTCGTGGCTCAACGCCACGCTTTTTATTTGCATTGCTATATACAGGCTAAAGTGTGAAGTTAAAAATATATACTAATATTTATAAGTACAGAAAGTGGATTATAAATTATCTCTAAAATCCTAGAAACAAAAAATATTATCACATATTCATAGTACATATATTTTTCAACACGTTTCTTAAACGCAATCGAAATTCGTAATACCTACTAGCTAGCGTGTAATAGGTTTCCGTGCGCACGCGCCGGTCTCATATCAAACGTTGCGGCAGACGCATAGTACAAAGAATATAATAAAAGCTATAAAATGTTTTGTTTTTTTTTTATTTCACGCTGTATCCTGCTTAGGCAGAGGGGAACCTAATGCTAAGACACTCCGATCCCCACTTTCTGCCGAATTCTGGAGGCATTGCGTGTCGAGTGGCAGAAGTCAACGCCGCGCTTTGCCTCGACAGCAGAGCGAAGAAATAGAAATATAAATTTAAGTAAATATTTCATCTCCTCGAGTGAGGATCGAACCCACAACCAGTTGGTTTTACAGTCACACTTTGTGCCCCTGCGCTACGACTGGCCTCTTATTATTTTTGCCTACGATATTATATGTTATGTTGAATATTTATAAATAAATTTAAGTAAAACTATTTAGGGGCATACAATGCAAGTTATTATTTTTGCCTACGATATTATATGTTATGTTGAATATTTATAAATAAATTTAAGTAAAACTATTTAGGGGCATACAACGCAAGTCTGGAAATGGTTGAAGTGGTTGATTCTCAGACTAGAGAAGAAATAAGCATTAAAATAATTGTTACTGCGACAAGAGAAAACAGAGTGAGTTGCGCCACTTAAATGCAAAGTCTCGAGACAGGAACAGACAAACAGACAAGACATTTCTTGAAGCTAAACACAGGATCATTCTTATTCCCCATACGGGAAACGATGTAATTTTGCTTTACATTCGAGGTAAACACTGGCAAAAATCCCTACTCTCTAAATTTTCAAGATAATAAAAAAAATATACATACAACGTTATAAAATTCATCTTTATACGAAATATTTTATATAAAATTTGAAAGTAGAAAATTAAGCTAAAAAAGTTCACGACGCATTGCAGTATATGTCTAGAATCTAGGTAGAGCTAGTTCTACCAAGTGGCAGTAATTTAGTTTTTATTATGAAGTTAATAGTATGTGAGAAAATTTTATTCCTTTATTTTTTTATTATTTTCCAAATATATATTTATTTAAATCTGTATTTATATATACTAATATTATTAGGAAAAAAGAGTTTGATTGTTTAAATGCGCTATTCTCAAGAACTATTTCAAATTGTAAAATTAGTTTTGTGTTGGATACCCTTCTTGCTCTCTAACACCGCGCCATATCAGCTCTTATCAAAATATCCTCCTGATTAGGTTGCCTGGAAGAGATCATTTTTAGTGATATAAGGCGGACTATTAAAATTTATTGTAAAATATTGCGCCAATCGTGTAATTTTATCCTGGTGTGAATTCAAATGTTTGAATGTAACATACATATTTTATAATATGTTATGTAACGTTATGATATGTTATATAACATTACGTACGTGTCAAGTCACTTCAAGGTACTTCACGTCACGTGGCGTTGTTTTAAGATTTGCAACATTGCAAGCAAAGTGATAAGTACTCACACTCAACCTTGCAAAAGTCAAAAATTTATCGACTATCTTAAGAGTGACAGGATTTTATTGGTTAAATCATGTTTTGTTTATTTTTCTTTATGTGTGAAACAGTTTTCCTATTTTAGTAAAATTACAGAAACCAAGACAACTCACTCCTTGTCAACTTTTTCTACTAGTGCAGAAAAAAAAAATATATGTATAAATTTACCAGAGTGAGAATTAAACCCACAACGATTGTGTTTCCAGTCATAAACTGCACCAGCTGATGCTGCTGCAAATTTGTTAAACGTTAATAACCGCAGGGTCATAAACGCAACAGTTGTGGGTTCGATTCAGACTCGGAGAAATTAAATATTTAATATCTAATTCTCCCAAGTAACTGCTCTGGTAACGAAAAAATACTACGATGTTCTGTGTCCTGCTACTCAACACGTTATACCTCCAGAACTAAGCCGAAAATTGGGAATGAAAGTATCTTATCACAAGGATTCTAGGTTCCTTCTGTCTATTTTGCTATGTACTAAATACAGCGTGAAGCAAAAACAAAAGTCGTAGATCATAACTCTAGTTTTACAGATTATTAAATTATATAAAAAAGTCACTTCTACACATTCTTCTTTGACCTATGATAATGACCACCAAGATCGTGAAGTACGTGACGGATGTTAACACGCTTATTGAAACGTCTCCTTAGGATGCAACTGACCTGACCGCATATTAAAATTTTTACATTGTACAAATGCTTATAACTAATAGCTAATATAATTTTGTAATTGTAAGAGTCATGCATTATGCTGAGAAAGCAGAAAATTCTAGAAATCTACCTGCTTATCGTTTTTAGAAGTATTTTTTTATTTAAAAAAAAATAAATAAAAAAAAGGCCAATCGTGGCGCAGTGGTACTAAGAGTGCCTGTAAAACCGACTGGTTGTGGGTTCGATCCCTACTCGAGGAGATGAAAAATTTTAGTTAAATTTATATTTCCATTTCTTCGCTCTGGTGTCGAGGCAAAAGCGCGGCGTTG
>DWAN01001360.1:0-18164 GCA_018230445.1 Heliconius hewitsoni | reverse complement strand
TAATTTCTTCAAGCGAAAAAATGATAATTTCTTCAAGCGAAAAAATGATAATTTCGACATTAGAGCGAAAAAATGAAAATATTAAACATTTAATTTCTTCAAGTGGTAATCGAAATCAGAACTTGTCGCGTTTAGAGGGCCCATACGCTTGTGTTCCTGTGTTGGGTGTTTTTTAATTTTTTTTATGCATAAAGTTTTCAAGTCTAATTCTAAGCTTTAATACAGAAGATACCTGGAATTTTTTTAAGATTCTTACCATTATATTTGAACATACTAAGTTAATTCAGTCGCATTTTGATTAGCACTAAACTAAAATATTTATGCTTAAAAATACCTTAAAGGAACCTAAGCTTACCTGATAAATATTTAGTAATCGTTTCTAAATTGTTTTACGAAGATAAAATATAAAAGATAGAAACACAGGGTAGAAAGAGGAAGCTTAGTGTTAGGACACTCCGCTTCCAACTGTCCGTTGAATTTTGGAGTCATTGCCTGTTGACACAGAATTCAATAAAAAAAAACCTTGACACCAAAGCGAAGCGAATAAAAAATATTAAATGTTTAATTTTCTTGAATGAGTATCAAACTAACAACCTGTTGCATTGACAGTAACTCTACATCTGGCCTCTTCTCAATAAGGCAATAAGACATTTTTGAAAATAATATCAAAAATGTCTTATTGATGTACACAGTCCTTTCCTTTAAAATTACAACGAATATTCACAACTAACTTTAAATATATACTTTTGTTCTAAGAAACATAAGCATTTAAACACAAAATAGTTCTGTTCTGTTCTGTGGTCCCATAACAAAATGCCGTTATTCCAACGAATATAAGTAATCGAGGATTACAACTATGAGACGTAATGTACGTGTGAGATGGCGATGGCGATGTATGGATAATCTTCCATCAATCTTTCAGTGTAATGGGATGGTTTTGTTTCGTAGTCGTTAACAGACGGGCGGTTCTTATCAGCTTAAACTTTTATAATTAGGCGGTTACTGCTTGCACTCGATAATTGTTGGGTAACCTAACATGGTTGTGATTATTTTATTACAAATTGTTTTCCGTTTATTTTTCTTATTACATGGAACACTACGACGCACTTTAACTTCTTACTAGAGCAGCTCAAAACTTATAATATACCTTATCTTACTAACCCGATTAATTGTATAAAAATGAAATATTGTAAGGATTCATGTTTGTTCAGTTTCACTCAAAAATCACAGAACGAATCTAGATTAACCTTTACAGTAAAATGTTTACAATTTATGTAAACATGTTTTTTGGCTGTAATAAACGTTGCTAGTATACTAGATATTTTTGAATATAAATTGAAAGTACTAAGAAAAATACAGCTATATAAAAATTCACTCGCAATCATAGTTTGCCTACATTCTATAGCAGCCTTTTTTTGAAAATAATTGAATATATTTACTGACTGCAACGCACAAAACGCTCGTCTGCTCTACACTTATGAAAATATTTCCATAACTCGACACGTTACGTGATCCGTTGCTCGAATTAGTCGAATCGTCGAAGGATAAGCGAGACTAACTGTATAGCGGTACCTTTGTGCCTATAATTTAGTCTAGAATCTTCATTTTCTAGATAAATGTGTTTTAGACATAAACATTATGTGAATTGGGTTTGAACTTAGGTTAACCCAAAAACATGGTTATCTAAAAAGCATTATTTACTAAATAAGGTAAAAACTGATGCTAAAAACTGATATTACGAAAAGTGAACACGTTAAGGTCCGTATTTATATGTCAGAGTTGAGAGTAATTTGTAAAAGCAGATATTGTAAGAAAGAAAAAATTACTATAACATATTATTGTTAAAAAAACAGGATGCATGCATGATGGCGATCTAATCGTCCTATTTGAACTTATTCTAATTACATTAATTATATAAAGTGGAAGCGACTGCGCTCCTTTTACGGGAGCAGCATACAGGATAAAATATTTCAATCCCATACCTAAAAAAAAAAGATCCTTCAACAGTGTAGACATAAGATTATTATTTTAATTTGACGATTTTTATCCATAGTGCATTTACGTGACGCAGTTTCGAATAAATACCAATAACGTAAATAACTACTACTACTAAAATACTACTAAACGTTGCCGATCTGCCACTTCTCGTTATCAAAAAACATACCAGAAAATAATCTATGTACCATAAAAACAAAAACGTGTTTATTCTAAATTTTCTCTAAGATCAGAAAATCTAAAACATTCATCTCATAAATAACACGTATGTTTCTATTGTATGTATTTTATAATTGTGTTAACAGTTATCCACTTTTTTCCCGTTCAATTTCCTTCGTGTGTCACGGCAATGTCACGTTGAACGGAACAACATGACATTGACGAAGTGAATTGTGCTCAACTGGCACGCTCGAAAGTGAAAAATGAAGAACAGAACTGAAATTACACGTGACTTTTTTACCTTATTTCAGATGGCGGTCGGTACGCCGCGCTAGTGACGTACACTTCTGAACCGGAGTCCCGCGGGGAACCGTTGTGTCTCCGTCCATTTCTATGTTCCCCACCTGAAGGGGAACGTGTCCGTTCGTCTATCGTCTGAAAAGAAAATTAATTAATTTATTTTTGTTATATGTTTATTATCTTCGCCATTTTGATGGGCTATTAACAGAAGTTTAATTTAGGTTAACGGGGCCGAGGGGCACAAGCGTAAGCGTAAACGCGACAGGTCGTGGATTCGAGTCCTTCTCGAGGAAGGAAAATATATAATATTTTTATTTTATGAGGCGGAGGAGGATGCGCGATCTTACAAAAATATTGAATATCTTTTTTAACCTTTCGTTGTATCCCGCACATTGCAGGGTAGACTGAGGGAACCTGGGGACCTAGTGTTAAAACATTCCATTTCCATTAAGACACTTCCGTTCACTATTTGACACACTCTGAAGACATTGCGTGTGAGTGGCGGGACGCGACCGTGCGCTTAGCCTCCACATCAGAGCGAAAAAATGAAAATGTTAAATATTTCAATTCTGCGACTGGAAATCGAGCCTAAAACCGGTCGCAATTACCGTCACACGCTTGTAAACAAAACAATATAACCTACTTAAAAGAAAGACACATTTTAAAATATATGTATAACGTAAATCTCTTATTGACTCTTTATTAACACATAGTGTCTTTGGAATTACATGAAAACTGCTCAAATCTACTCCTTCATCCAATTAGAATGTTTATAAATCATAAATGTTCAGTACCACCGACGCGAGATGGCTGACATGTTTTCCTGCTGTTTCAATCGGTTTCAAATTCGTTTGACGTCGAAATAAATCTTTGTTTAGTAAAGCTACGAACTAACGACATATTTGTTGTTGGTATTGATTAGAAATTGATGTTGTTTTTGAGGAGAACCACTTGTTGTGACTTTATACGATGTATGTAAATATAAATCAAGTTTCGCCACTCAACACGCAATTCTTCCAAAAATCCGACAGAAAGTGGGGAACGGAGCGTCTTAGCATTAATGCTAAGACGCTCCGTGGAAGGAACTTAGGTTCCCTGTGCCTACCCTGGTGTGTGTGGGTACAGCGTGAAACTCTTTTTTTTATTCTCTAAATTAAAAAAAAAACTAATATCCATCTATTTTATTTTCATTTACATAAGATCCCTGATTAAATTTAAAAAGATCCTGTATAATTGATATCGATGAAAACACCAAATTTTTCACTTTCCGCCTAAATAGCAGATTATATTGCGTAAAAGATAAAAATATGTAATCAGACCTGAAAATCGAAAGCATTTTAGATGAAACATCGGTTTACGTGAAAATCGGAAAAATAATCGCTGCGATCAGACACTTATAAACAAATATTAGTAGTAAAAATATAGTGATAGTAGAAATGTATATACTGCTTCAAATATGAATAGAACCGATGATCGCCGACTAAGTTATTACAGCTATTCATCCGCTACTGGACCAGAAGGCATTTCAAAATGAAAATAGCAAATAAAATCGGGCATAATCATGAAACTCTCGATACAGTCTCATGTACGTTCCACAGTGCTGACGCAAACCTATTTCCTTCATATAAATCTGCACATCTGCAGTCATATAATTAATATCAGTACTAGGAATTCTTCTGTTTGTTTCTTTGTGGATATTTGGTTTCTTATAAAGTTAGCTAATAATAGTAGAAATCAATATTTGTTGGAATTTATATATATCCTACAAGTGAATGTAGTTAACGTGTTGAAACATTTTAAGAGTTTATATATATTGCTATATTTCTTTTCAGCTTCACGCAGTATCTCACATGTAGCAGGGTATGCAGAAAGGATCCTAGTTCGCTCTCATTTACAACACTCGACACTACTACGAGGAAATTAAAATATGAAATATTTCATTTCCTCAAGTGGGAATCGAACCCATAACCTGTTGAGTTTACAGTGACACGCCCGGGACCATTGTACTTTGCCTATTACTTTATACATAAATACCATAAATCTGACTTACCGGTATTCAAAAGAATATTTTTTTAGCATCCACCAGAATTGTCGGTTAAATTATAATCTAAGACTGTTATAGCATAATACACCTCAAAAATAAAGGTATTAGTCTTTATTTAGTTCAATAGTTCATTAAAATAGTCGTAAATTAATACCCACTGAATGTACGAGAAAAGTGAAACTAATAAGATAATAAGATCTTATGTGAATGAAATTAAAATAGATGGATATTCGTTTTATTTTATTTTTTTTTTAATTTAGAAAATAAAAAACAGTTTCACGCTGTACCCGCACACACCAGGGTAGGCAGAGGGAACGTAATGCCAAGACGCTTCGTTCCTCACTGTTTGCCGGATTTTTGGAGGCATTGCGTGTTGAGTGGCTGAATCTGATTCATATTTAGTGGGTTAATTCTAAATTGATATTTAACTTACAAATAACAAAATAAATTAGTTAATAGTTACACTCTACTAGCAAAAAATTAACTGCTTTATACACGCACAGCTGCACGTGTCAGAATGCACTAGAAGTAGACACAATATGGATGTAAAAAATACGCTGCACGAATACGTAATTATAAAACGATTTCGGGCTCTTTGTTTTGCTATTTTAGTACAAAACATTACAATTATTTATAATCAACGAGTATTGGTTAAGTAGTTGATTGGTGGTGGTCGTGGATTCAATTTTAGCTCATGATAAAAATTTGTGTAGCAATTCTTTAAACTTTCCAAGCATGATCGTCAACCGTAAGCCTAGGTTAGCGTACCTCAAGACGCACTTGCCGCCGATGATTATCATGGATAGAGTTCACTTAATTGTTTTACATCCCGCGTAGAGAGGGATAGATAGAAAGAAGTTAGTGTCGAAGTCCGCTCTCCGCTTTCGAGTAACTCAGCGCCGCGCTTTATCTCTTCTGATTAATTATAATATATAATTATATTCGATTCTATTATTAAAAAAATATATAGTTACAATTTAAGTGACTTTTACATCTAAGCTATTGTTATCGTCGTCGTATTATTTATAAATATAAAAAAATATTGTATATTTTGTATAATTTAGACTAAGTATTTTTTTATTTGTGAAGACTGGTTTTTGTTTATTTTTTTGTTTAATAATTTTATAATTTGCTTGAAAATAACATAAATAAATACCTACACTAAATATTGTTTGTAGATGATCGGAATTTAGTTTGGTAGAACGTCACGATTTTCCTAAAAAATCATCATAAAGTTGACATCAAAAGTCAGTGCTGTCAGAGACCGGAAGTTGTTATTAGCTGAATGAAATACAGTAGATATCTACAATACTACATATGTAAATATATCGACTACGTTTTGCAATTTGAGTATTTAATAAATTATTAACGCGAGAGCTGTGTGTTTGATTCCGTCTAGGGGGTATCATTGTATTATATTTCAATTGTTTTCATTTACCCTGCTGCTGTATTGAGGTTTTGCCACTAAATACGTTGTCCTGAAAATTTCCCGGTTCGTAGGGAACATAGTTACTTCAGGGTTACCGCTATCTATAGGTGGGAAAAGGTATAAATTAAATAAAGATAAAAGATAATTTATATAAAATATGTACATATCCTAATGTAATATTTACTTACAATAGTAAATTTTACTATTAAATTTATCGTATATAAACTATCAAAATTATTAATTAATTAATTAATTTACATTTAATAAATAGAAAAAACCCCAAAAAAATAAATATATGAATATATGAAGAAATAATTCGTTGTTTTTACTTACAGTGTATTCTGAAAGTGTTCTTTCAGAAGGCGCCCGGTGACTGTCATTCTCATCCCTCGACGACGCTCTAGGCAGATACCCTCCGGACGAAGGCGAGTCGATTCCCGAGCGATGCGTCGCTACGTAGTGATTATTTTTCACTTTGTGAGCCATTTTATTATCTTAAACTCACGTTACGTTCAAAAAATACCATTTTTAATTTTGGCTTCGCATTTTTATTAACTGTTTTTCTTTTTAGTTTTCAATTTTCTATTATCCAGTTTGTTCAGTCGAATGACAGTATTTCATATTTTGACCTGCAACAAAGAAATGATTTACGTTGAATTATCGACCTTTTTGGTTAACCTTGAGTAAGTATTGTGCGGTTTTGTAGCGATATTGACCTATACAGTATACAATCCACCGTTCCGATCGGAATTTCATTGCAGATATTGTCTTTGTATCGCCATTGTTGCCGGTTCACACGTTTTTGTTATTACTTTAAGTTATTCTAATAATGATCGCTGGAGATAAGTAAAATTGGTTCAATTAAAGCGTGTTATTAAACGGATATGAGACTTAATGATTTTAATCTTAGCGTATTATGAAGTTGTTTGTTGTTTATTAAAATAATCGATTTACAAAATCGATTATTCGTAATAGCAATAGACTTAATAACTAGGCACAGATAATAAAGACCCATAAACCTACTAATCGAGTACTCGCCATTGTTATTGTTATCGAGTGACCCACAGAATGATAATATGCAATTTTCTATCGAATCATCCCGATCGTGATCGAGTTCACTCTCACTGGTCATTCTCTTATGCGATGTTTTATCAATTTTACGGTTAAAATGAGCCTGGTGAAATACAATACTTTATTACAAGATGAAATATATTTTCAATTTTATATGAACTAATATTCGCGAAATTATTTTATTATTCATCATATTTCTAAAGCAATTTAAAGTGTAGTAGAATTCGCACTTGGCTTATTAATGAGGAAGCACACACCTACAAATGTAGGTATGAACGTATACAAGTAGAAATCAATCAGAATGTAAAACGACAAATTATTTAGAGAAAACAAAAGATAACTTTCTAGAAAAAGATCTAAATAGTACAACTTAGAGTAAGTCTATACTTTACGATGAGAACATGCACTTTCTACTGTGCACGATAAGAATGTTGATTACTGAGTGCAAGTGTTACATACGTATGTGGTGGTAATAATATAATTTATAAGTCATTATGGTCATCGTAGTAAACGAGATCTGAACCATTGAATACGATGGTTTTGGATTCTAATCTTATTTGGGGGAATATTTATATTTATACAGATATTTCATGTTGTTTGTTTAGATAGACCTTCACGATTTTATAGCGTTATAGAGTACGCAGAAAAAAAAATTAAGATATGCATACGCAGAAAATCGAGAACAGAATCGTTCTGTATTTTCCTGAAATTCACATATAATAAATAATCTTACATATTTTACTTGAGGCCTGTCGTAGCGCTGGGGCACAAAATGTGACTGTAAAACCGACTGGTTGTGGATTCGAGCCCCATTCGAGGAGATAAAATATTTACTTAAATTTATATTTCCATTTCTTCACTCTGGTGTCGAGGCAAAGCGCAGCGTTGAGTTCTGCCACAACACGCATTGCCTCCAGAACTCGGCGGAAAGTGGGTAGGCAGAGGGAACCTAGTGTGAAGACACTAGGTTCCCTCTGCCTATCGTTCTGCGTGCGGGATACAGCGTGAAGCTGATAAAAAAGTTTTACTGTATTAAATAATACAGAAATATTTCTTTTTAGTCAAGCGCACTAATTAGGTATTCGCACTAATTAGGTACGTACTGGTACATAAATATACATTTATATATAACTTTTTTATAATTCACTATGTATAATATGAAAACTATGATGTAATTGAACTATAATTGGAGGCAAAATGCGGCGTTGAGTTCCGACCCTCAACATGCAATGCCTGCAGAATTGCCGAATTCTGAATGTGGGCACGGAAATGTTTTAATGGGAACGGGGTGTCTTAAAACTAGGTTCCCAGATCTGCTTAACCTATTATGAGTGGAATACAGCGGAAAGCTTAAAAAATATGTTATAACAATATTTTTATATACCTACTATTTTTTTATGTTCAAAAATATTTAAAGTTTGTTATTAGTTTAGTTACATGTATACTTTAATAAGAGTTATTGTGAAATCGCTTATCTATTTAATTTGTCGGTATTTCCTTTATTGGTTTTGTAATAAATACTGTAGCTAAATCTATTTGTACATAGCATATCTACCTACATTTAGAAACAAAACAAGTTTCGACAAGATTTTATCACCTAAATAGTTATAGTTTAGAAATAATAACAAGGTTGTGATAAGTATCTATGGCATAAAGAATAATTTTATTTGTTATAATACTTAAGGTTCGCGCCGTATCCAGCACATAGTAAAGAAGGTAGAAAGAACCTGGAATCCTAGTGTTAGAGCACACAGTTCTCAATTAAACACTTCCGTTTCCCATTTGCATCTTGAATGGTGGAACTCAACGCCGCGACCATTACCAAAGCGAGGAAATGAAAATATCAAATATTTCGTGTCTTCGAGTCGAAATCGAACCCACAACTGGTCGCGTTAACAGTCGCACTCGTTTGCCTCTGAGCCACAACAGGCTCCTGTATAAACCAAATAATATGAAAATAATAAAAATATATACCTACAATTATTTTATTTATTACCCAATCTAACTTATTAATCTTAAGTCAAATTTAGCAACAATTTCGTTAGATAGCTATTATAAATATTAAGAACACAACGCCGACTTACTTTTTCCTTGTGTTTTTTTTATCTGTAATCAACCTTGAATTAACTGAGATTGATACCGCGTTGTATTTTTCAACTTCGCAATATCTGAATGATTCCTTTCTCAATATCCATAAAGGGTCTGTGTAGGGTTGTACATAACAAATATATTTTAAAGATAGTTATAACAATGGTTTCCTGTTATTTTTGTATATTAAATTATTGTATTTATAATATTTTTTTTATATTTAAAAGTCAATCATTTGTTTATTTTGTACGCATTTGAGCAACTGAACCAAAAAGTGTTCTATCACCTGTTAATAGATTATCCTGTTATTAGATACACTATAATATACTTTTTAATTCGTCATGAAGCTGGTAATACGAAGAAATAAATAGAAAAAAGTTTTTTTGAGTTGAGTTTCACCATTCAAAACACAATGTCTTGAAAATTCAACGAATAGTGGAGATCCAAATGTCTTAACACTAGGAATCAACGTGAAGCAAGAAAATATATAATTTTGAATTTGCCTTGCATTAACAGCCCTATGTACACCAAATCGTACACAATACGTATTGTGCCAGTTCGCTGATCAGATGTGATGGATGAACGAGTCCCATTCAAACCATTATGCGTGTAGAGTCTATTTTAAGATATAAATATTATTTTGTACACAACACCTGATTGACGCCTTAAGTTTTGGAAAAAATTTTAAACGCTGAGAAAGTTTATATTGGATAAGGCAATTTAATTCCTCTTTTTTTTTGATTGGCTCTTTCCGCCAGCAAGTTCGTTTATGTGGACTTTGCGACTCAAAAATTTACTTTTTTTTGTAAATTCCTGCTTTTTCCCGTTCTTGTGGAAACTAAGAAACATCCGTAGTGCTCTCCTAGACTCCACAAAATCCTTTGGGACAAAGTTCATCTTTCTATTGGCATGTTTTATTGTAGCAAAGATAGGGGATTTCTTAAAGCGGATTTTGTAGATCATGCAAACAGAATTGATTTAGACAGCGAGGTAGGAGCGAGGAGTGTTACATACAAAAATATCGTCTAATTAAATTAAATTTTATATTACAATAAAAAAAATACAATAAGTATTTGTATGATTGTTTAAAAAATATGTAATAACAATATATATATATATATATATATATATATATAATATTTGTCTTTAATAATAAAACAATATAGTTTTAGAAAGTTAGAAAGCTATATCTTATGATTTTCAATTGTATACCTTAAGTTATCGGCCTATTGTTGAAATAACGCAAATTCTTCTTTAATATACGTATTTTTGTATGATCCAAGTAGGAATAGTAATATTAATCTTCACAAAATTTAATATGCTTATAATTTTCTTATTATTATTAATCTAAGAGCTAATCTAATGAAAAGGGACATTCGTGTAAACTGTTTTAGTAGTATAGTTTTTTATTTTCGCAGAGTTTGTGTATTTTAATAAGATTTTTATATTCATATAAGGCCCATTAAAAATGAAGGCAATTAATACATGTAGAATAAAAAACACAAAATAAACTATTTCTGATTTTGCAATTTTGAAAAAATGTAGATACTTCTAGTGAGAACAAATTGTAATGTAAAACAAGTGTTTCTTTTTAAATTTTGTCATATTATAATACAAATTGGTATAATATGTAGTGTTAGTCATTCGTCAGTGAAACTTAACTTCGTCAGTCAAATATCAGTAAAGTAAGTAAGTAACTTTATATTAAAATAAATTATATTTTACTTAAAACTCAAAGAACATTTTGGGTATATTAATCACATTTATTCAAAAGTGAAATAAACCGTAATATTCAAATAATAATATAATTTTAATCTCCTTTACTTATTAATGAATATTTTCAAGTCAATACAGTCGTTTTACGATCGCCGTCGCTTGTTACTTGGCCTTTAAAAGTAAATATATATTGAAACGACCTATTGTTTTTCTATATATTGTTTTCACAGTAACATTGAAAATATAAATATTGAATGTTTATTGATGTGTTTATTTCGCCTTGCAATGCCGGAAAAAGATAAATCAGAAAACTGTTTAACTAAGATTGTGAGATACCTATATGATTAACGTTATCGTGCATAGTTTTTGGGGTTTATTTTTAAAGATAGATTTTTTTAAAACATAATAATCATATATTTATTTCAACGTCAGTTAAAATATTTTTAATTCATATGAATTGGAGCATTTAAAGTTATTTAATAGGTAACATTTATCTTTTTTTCATTGTGTTATATTATTATAATTAAAGATTTTTACAATCTGTTTTGTTGTCATAATTCGGTTGTCTAATCCAGTAATCCACTGAATAAATAAAGAACGAAAATCATTCTGTCATGTTATGTACAGTGTGACAGTGTCTGATGGTAAACGCGGCGGTGGGTTAGCTTGCCTTTTAGAAATTAACTATTTTCTTTTGCCTGCTCTGGTGGGTGGACGGCGGAAAGTGCTATAGTATATATGCTACAGTATTGCCAGCATCACAATCTTAGAATAATAGTTGAACTAATCTGACTCAGTTGACCTTACGACGCTATAGGAATGCTTGGATTTACCATTTCATACCCCCGTATACTCGTACACACGGCGTGGCTACTAACAAATTTATAACGTCCTTACACTCTAAACGGGTGGGAAAATTTGAATACAGTGCAAACAGTGCATTCTGAATGCGATTTAAGCGTTATTGGAATAACTTCATATAATTAATTCCGTTATCGTTTCCCACGATTCAATTTGTATTCGAGGCTTTAGGTTTCTATTATGAAAATGGTATGGTGGTCCATGTTATGCCTTTATCAAGAGAGATTAAAATAACCATAGGTTACATGGACGTAAGAGTAAGAATATGGGAAACCACACCCACGATAGTCTCGTGTCTATCTCAGAATTTTTACAAAAAATCCTAAACAGAAAAAAAGGGTTTTTAAATTTATATAACTTTATTTATAAAAAAATATAACATTCAAAATATGTATTGTGGTCATTGCAATACATGGTTTGTTATATAAAATGAAAGAACAAAATTAAAAATTATTTATATACAGAAATGAATAATTAAATAAAAACCAATAAATACTTCACAAATTTGCTGTTACCGCTATCGAGTTAGTGCTCCTAAAAAAAATTAAAAACTCTTTGAAACGAGCAGCAGGCTTCGTTAAGTTAATTAAACCTAAACTAAGAAACTACCGTTAACTTCCGTTCCTTTCATAGAACTTAAATTATGATACAAAATTAAATTGTAGTTAGCAGCGTGTCGAGACAGCTCAATCAACAATATGAACATACCAATTAAAATTGACAGGATAATTAAACTAATATAGTTATACTCAATGATCTTGATCTCATATTAATATTTAACTATTCAGATTAATTTTTATACGTATTACAACGATATTGATAGGATTTGGGCTATTCGGTTTCTGTAAAAAAGCTAACGTAGTTTGGTATATTAAACAAGAAATCGATATTACTGATTGTAAATTATACAAAGAACGCCGTCGTGACACAGGGGCACAAGCGTTGACTGTAAAGGTGACGGGTGGGGGTTCGACTTTCACTCGCGTAAGTTATATATTTAAATTTTTTGCTCTTCTAACTTGTTACAAGGCAAATCGCGGCGTTGGGTTACGCCACTCAATACGCAGCGCCTCGAGATTTCGTCGTAACGGGTCTTAATGTGAACGGTCTTTGCTCTAGGTTTCCAGATTCCTACTAAAGCTAAAAATATATACAGATACCGTCGTGACATAGTGTGGCTGCGTTTGACTGTAAACGCGGCGGTTGTGTAATCTTATCCCACTCGAAGTAATAAATTATTTTAATTTTCCATTTTCATGGCTCACATTGAGCACAATTTGTGGAGCGGAGTGTATAGACAATAGCTTCTCTCTCTTTCTAAATTACAACATTTAAGATAATATTTATAAGGACGACATCTTAATTGAGAGGCCATGGCAGCGGCATAGAGTCTCACTGTGATCACGACGGTCGTGGTTTCGGTCTCACTCGTAATTAATTTCATTATTTCGATGTGATAGTACAAAATAAGATGATATGTTCCGTTAATTAGTACGTATTCTTTCAGAAACGGACGAAAGGTGTGATGCACAATACAATAGTCACAATACCTAAATATATATACTTGCGCCGAATGCTATAGAAAAGAATATAGAATTTGCAATTCGATTTTTCTATCATTTAACAATTTGGCCTTAGCTCCTATATTTTTTTTATCAGCTTTACAGCAGTAGGGTAGGCAGGGAGTGCCTAGCGTTAAGATACTCCACTTCCCACTTTCACTCGCACTCTGGAGCCATTGCGTGTTGAGTGACGAAAAAAAAGTGCGCCTTGCCTTGATACCAGAGCAGAGAAAATTTTTAAATTTACTTTCTTCGACTGAGAATCGAACCCGCAACCTGTCGCTTTTAGAATCATACGCTTGTGCCCCTGAGCCACGACTGACTTATAATTTGTATCAATAAATATCCTCATAATATATTTACTTTAATATATGGGCAGAGTATATCCTTATATAGATGTTTCAAACAAAACCTTTAAAAGGTTAAAAGGCGACATTGAAATCTAACAGACGTATTGTTAGCTCTAATGGTCGGAACAAGCAATCTCATTACGTATTGATTGTAGTTTGTATTGATTTTATCAATTATTTAGAATTGGATATTCCATGAGTTTTATATAATTAAATTTATATAAATCTTGAGGCCAGTCGTTCCCAGTCCCACTTTGTGCCCCGACGCCACGACTATTATGATATTGGCTTTAACTTGCGGCTTTGCCCTTTCTTTATATAAAATTTATTTTGAAATAAATTATTCTTCTAACATGACGGTACTGTTCTGCTAACAACAAATACTTTTTCAACAAAACTTAATCGGCTATATTTAAATTTTGTAATATCAATATTTACATATAAAACTTTTTTCTTAAACGAATATTAATAAATTTGTTTGTTACTATGTTTTTTATGGCATTACGAATATACTTATATAGAAAATGTATAAATATTTCAACGTAACGAAATTTGAACCAGCACCTCTTGGAAACCGTCCAATACTTTTTATTTCCTAAGCCGCGACGCCTAACTGAACAGTATATATATGTATTTACATACCACCGATAACAATCGAAATCGCTCTATTCATTCATATGAATTCATCCAAAATAATTACTTTGACATGCCTCTATTAAGGATCCTTTAAAAGAATATATACATATATATTCAAATGTAACATAATACCTTATCAAATTTGATGAAATTTGACAGTCCTTTTTTGCTAGCCATACTTAATTAAGAATATTATTAAATAACAAAAAAATCTTAAACAAAAAATTATATATTTGGGTAGTTTATTTTGAAAGAAATGCAATTATGTCATTGTTGCTCCAGATGACCAATATTATAAAATATTTATTATGGAAATGTATGGTGGTGCCTATTAGATATATATAATGAAGTCAATTAGTGCTAGTCATTAGTAGATTAAGAATTCGGGTATTTTAGTTCCAGTAAACTCACTTTACACCACATGGTTGTCCGTCGACGATATAAGTGGTTTCCATTCTCGCATTAAGGGCTTTGTTCTTTTTGACAATCCCGCTAGTAAAGCGTGAAGATAAAAACTATCTACAGATTCCTTCGGCAATTCGCATATGATACCAACCACCTTCTTTAGATCCAGATGCAGATCTAGATTGACAGCATTATAGCAGACGAAATATAAACTTAATTTTCAGTAATTTTAGTAAGACTTGTGTGTGAATGTGTAAAATATTTTGAGGTATAAGAAATGAGAACAAGTACAGTCAAACAATACATTCATATGAGAAAAAAGGAGAATCCTTTCTCCTCATATAAACACACTAGTGGCCCACTCGCATACCATCCATAATATTTTTATTATGCTGCAGTTCCTAACATTGATATATTCAATCATGACCTACTTGTTTTCATAATTCTGAGACAGTACAAGCACTACGCGCCATCAGCGGCAAGGGCGCCCCCCGCACGAGTCTTATCTAGGCTTTACATTTTTTTCAAAAGTGTACATCAAAATTGTATGCTATAAAAAAACCTAAACTTATCTTTATTAAATTCACTTGATGATGAAATAACTTTCACTCGTAAGTTTTAATATACATCTCGTATAAAAATCAATAAAATATCACCTTGCATTTTTCAATTATATTTAGTCACAAAATGCCCTATTGACTTATTTATAAGAGATAGATATACGATGTAGTGGATTTTTATGGAAGTAATAAAATTGAATATTTTGTCATACAATATATTCACATATATTTAGCTACTTTTGCAGCGCTCGCGCTTAATCCATTACATGGCGTTCCTTATTATTGATATTTCGTTATTTAAAGCTAACTAATATTTTCATGGTTATGTTATATAGGCTATAACACTTCTGAAGAATGCAAAAAGGTAATCTGACCAGTAGATACAAAGATCCTAGCATTTAAACAAACACACAAACAAACTCTATTTCGCTTTATTATATTAGTATAGATTACTTGGTTGTCGTACAAAAGAAATGTAAACATATATTTTAATGGGACTTAAATGCAAAAACATTGTCGATAATTAATAATAATTTAAGGATATTATTACTAATGTATTAATATAAGATGTAATACAAACTGGTTTCTCGTAACAGAATAATTTATATAATTTAATATGTTTATAACTAGAAAAGTAAGTATAACTGGATAAACTAGAAATGGTAGTCGTCATATTGTTTAGCTTGAAAAGGTTCAAGGTTAGCAAATAAAAAATGTATTTAACACTAATCGCCGTATGATTTTTTTTAATTGACTTTAAGACATAAATTGATAAAATATGATTTTTATAGTCCATATGGGAATTTAAGAAAACCTTATTAGCGTTTCTCTACACTGCTCGAACTATCTACATCCGGTCTGTGGGTTGTGCATGCACAAACGACTCTAAAAGCGACAGTTGTGGGTTCGGTTTCCACTGTGGGAAATGAAATATTGAATATTTTCATTTTCTTGCTTTGGTAACGAGGAAAAGGGCGGCATTGAGTTTTGACACTTTGACACTCAAAACGCAATGCCTCCAAAATTCGACGGAAAGTGGAAAGCGAAGTGTCTTAACACCATCCTCCCAGGTTCCTCCTGACTACCGTATATGTTATGGTATCAGATAAAATATAAAGCAAGAAAAAATATATTGTTATTGTTGCCCTGCACTGAAAAGTTTCCTTTTACCAGTGTACTCCAAATTCTATACATACTGTTAACATTTTATTCTATTAAAAAGTAGTTATTAATGAAACATTTTTAATAATATTTCCAAAGGCTTCTTGGCCTATGGGAGTATCAACCTTGAGCCGTCACTTCAAGCCACAAGCAGCAGATCGTTTTTTGTTTACTTCTAAAATAATTATCCAGTAAATGAAAGTTGATTTAAGTTTTTGTGCCTCTGCGTAGATTAAAGCGGGTTTGTATAAAAAAATGTTTATATAATAAAGTTTTAATATTTTTTATTTGGATCCGATTTCCACATGGGAAATTAATTATGTTCATTGTCTCGCTCTGGTAACAAGAAGTTGACGGCGTTGACTTTTCGGAAATAGGACGGTGCGTGGAGAACGGAGTATTTACGATAAGTAAACGCCAAAAATATAGTTGCCAGGTTTCCTCTCCTGAATTCGTATTGCAATTTGCAGTTGCATTTATTTAATAAAATAAAATCATTTTAATTTGCTTAAAAACACATACCATATAAAGCTGCAAAGCTTTATGAATATAATATATCTAAATAATATACATTTAAGTTGGCACTGCGACGTTGTGAATTCAGTTTACAATCAAATATATATATATTCTTTGTTTGTGATAACACGAAAGCGAAAACAAGACCGCGGTACTGAATTTCGAAATCAACACTCAAGCTAGCCACTGTCTCTCCTCGTGAATCTGTAAAAAAAACCATTCCTATAAATCCACAACAAATTGAACCAGCTATTTCCTGCCGTAAAAGATAAACTTGTTCTTTGTAATCTAAGAGCGTCTTCACGCAATAGCTCTATCTATTTTGACATCTGCGATTCACATCCGATTTGCTACGCACGCTATTTAATACTACCGACCTTGACTTAACTAACAAACATTAAAACTTAAGGCAAACCAAAAAGTACTTTATTGCAATTTAATAGAGTCTAAAATGTAAAAGCACGTCAAGTTCTTTTACTAGTCAGTTTAGATGAAACATGCTTTGATCTCTTCATCCATACTTGTTGTGAGTGAATCCAGTTTTTTATATATTGGTTTTTGTGGCAAAATTAACATTGTAATAAGAAATTTATGGGAATGAACAGTTTGATTGTAAATTATTCTTTCTTCATCAAAATGTTCTTTGATTGGATGCTGAAATTGGTCTTAATTGTTGATACGATTCTGTATTGTAGCTCTGCTAAAGTGATTTCAGTTGAGTTAATCGTAGGTGAATGTTTTGTGGGGGGTTTCTTTTCCGCTTCGCCGAATTCTGTAGGCGTTGCGTGTTGTGTGGCAATAACTTAATATTTACTTAAATTTATATAGAAATAATAATTTAAATTAATATTTCCATATAAATTTAATTAATTTAAGTAAATATCACATTTCCCCGAGTAGGGATCGAACTCACGACCAGTCGCATCAATTGTTATAATTATTTTTATTAGAAGTTAAAATATTTGTTGTCTACATGATAACGAACAAAAAGTAATATGTTTATTTAATTCAAAATCTGATTAAATTAACATATTTTAAGTTTACATACATACCTTTTCTTGATTGAAGTATCAATATGTGTTAGATGAATAAGAATATTATAAGGTATGCATTACAGCTTAACAATTCGTATTTTCCCGAAAGCGGAGAACAAAGTGTTCTAACACTAGATTCTCTATGTGGTATATGTGGGACAAAAGAATTAAAGCAAATTATTAAAACAAATATCTAATATTAGCTCACAAGCATACTAAATAGAGGTCTTACATTGCGAAACCTAAATCATGTATAGGCGTGTCCGGGGTTCTAAAT
>DWAN01001359.1:0-18167 GCA_018230445.1 Heliconius hewitsoni | reverse complement strand
CACACGTACTTTAGTCGCCTCTTACGACACCACCAGGATGATCCTATTCTAGGCCGGGATCACACGGCACACATATAGCAGGACTCTGAGAAATAACCTGGGGACCTAGTGTTAATGCAGTTGTTCACCGTTATTTTGTTTCACCGTTGTTATGTAGAGTGGAATTGTGGGCACCACTTTAAATGAATCCATAGTCTTATTACTCCATAAAAATAAAAGCCCAATACAATATTTATTTTTTTCCCAAAAATTAAAAAGTGATTTTTTCAAATAAAATAAATAATAAAATTCGTCGTTATAAAATAAAATACCATTTGTAAAGAACGACGCACGCACAAATAAACCTATCATAGAAATGAAAAATAATCCTACGTCTATACTGTTGAGTTATCTTGATTTTCTTTAGGTATGGGTTTAAAGTATTTTACCCTCTATGCTGTTTCCGTAAAAGGAGCGCTGTCTCTTCCACCAAGCTTATCTCACTAATTGTCATTGTCCCTATCAATACATTTTTAGCAATTTTTTAAAATATGGGCAGTTCATATATGCCACTTAAATAAACGTGCATTATAATGTACAAATTTCTCATGGCAAAATTACAGCTTTATACGCTGGTTTTATAAAGACGCATTTTTAGTTGAAAATAACAATTTTAGGAGATTTTAGGACTGTCATACAGTTCAATTAATAACACCATGTTAAAAAATGAAACAGTGAAAAAATGTTATTGAGTACATTTAAATAGTTTTTTTTTATATTTAGATTTTTTAACAGTCTACAGTATCAGATAACAAAGCTATCCTACCACAGGTGGTAAATTAGCTAATGCACTTGATTGGTGGTTAATATTAACTCTCACACGCATACAGCGCTTAAAGAATATTTCCAGAAAGAATATTTATTAAGTACAGAAAAACGGCTTAAAGTTTCATTCGGTTAGCATAACAGAATGATATTAAAATGTACTTGAATCAAATTCCTGGTCTTACACCGCACAGCGATGTGTTTAGTTTCGCCTTCTATAATTATATATCTTAGAAGTTGTTAGAAAATTGTAAAAAGGAATTTTAATTTAAAAAGACCGTTAAGACAATAAAAGGTTTTTTTAATTAGAATATTAAGGTATTAAGGAAAACACTCTTAGGTTTTAAGTTATTTATTAAAATGAAAACTTAAAATAACAACTATGGCGCTATATGTAATATTAGACTATCTACAATGGCAGTGCTTACACCAATATATAATAGAGATATTTACTATAAAATATTAATTATAATAAGAAAGATAAGTATGTATACCTATTATACTGCTTTAATTTGACATTGACTCGGTTATTTTCATCATAGTAATTTAATTTTGAAATTGAAATAATATCTAAATACACTTTACAAGCATACAAATATACAATGTTTTTTTATAAGAATGAATTCAAAAGCCAGATCTGTCAAAATTTTTCCTTCTGAGGAAGATGGTCATAAAGGTTTTTCTAAAGATTTTTTGTGACTAGTAGCAATACATAGATACTAATCCATAGTGTAATACAGATTTTAATTGCTAAGCAATAATTGTAATAGTTCTGTATTTTAAGAATCAGATAAAATATCTTATAACTTATTGTTATTACATATGAAATTAAATATACTATACAATACCTTAATTCTTAAGGTTACATTGCGTTTGTGTACATTATAATATAAAATATGTTCAATTTTTAATTTATTTTATAGCATTACCTGATATTTCGATCCTTATTGATAAAATTTGTAAAGGAAAACAAAAATAAATTACCAGCTAATTTAATATAATGGTATTATGTCCATACAATATGTTGCTATGTTGTATTTTTAATACAAACTGCACATCGAGATACCCGTTGCAGAAGTCGTCCAGATTTAAGAGTTTCTCTCTCAGGCATGGAAAATTGTTTATTGTCATCAATAGTTGTAAGCCAGAAACTGAGCTTGTTAACAAAATGATGACATGTACCGCCTTCTCCGTTACATTCAATAAATGGTGTAGCTCGGAAGTCTTCCAAGCATGAGCCTGGGCTAGCCAACGCCTGCCCACCACCTTGTCCACCAGCACCAGTATGCTATTAAAATTATTATAAATTTTTAAATTACCATAAAGTTTTGTAGACCTTAATTTGAGATGATAATGTTAGTGATTTAAGTTTGATTTATTTTATTATTTTATTCATAGAAGAAACTCATAATAAACGCATAATAATATCGCGATATTTTATAATTAAGGAACAGAAACGAAATAAAGATAAAAGAATAAAAATAAAACTACATAGTGGTCAGAACGTCTGGTCGGTTTCCGAGAGGCGCGGGTTCGAGTCCCGCTACGTTCAAATTTTTATACGTTTTTAAATAAGTATTTTTCTTTCCTAAGTGTAAAATAACACTGTTTAATTGTTAAAAGTACATTAGGATACTCTAAATTTCATATTTAGTAATATAATATTATGATCTCGGTTACTCTTCATCTGTTTCTAATTTGATAATATTTAATTTAAATCTAATATTTTTTTACACGAAGCTGTTGTTTTAAATAACTGCTATTATTTATAATAAAATAAGTGTTAATATTTATGAATATTTTACAGATAGAAAATTTGATAAATTTGTATTATGCGTATACATAATACGTAATTTTGAATAATGTACATATAAGTGGTTTTTTGTGTTGTTAAGTTTACTTACCATAACAAAACTGTATCCAATCCAAAGAGAATTCCAGCCTGCAGGGCAATTTGGTATATCAAGAGTTTGACTATGGACAGCTATAACGTTAGCTGGCACTTCACAAACTACACACCTGGAAATATATCTAGCTATTTCATTGTTTTCTACTGGCATCATCGGAATTGGCTGGTTCGTAGACAACCAATAGCTTCTGTCATTTCGGCTAGCATAATTACAAACATCATTAAGGTCACAAAACAAGAAAGGCATAGTGCTAAACTTTCGGACACACGAGCCAGCGTATCCTAAATCTTGATTATGTGCTTTTTCGTTGCCATCAATATATAACAAAGAGTAACCATCCCAAAGTTTCACATGACCTGGTTCACACTGTGGTATAATGTCTGTTTGACTGTGACGAACTAAAAGAATTCCAGTTAAATAATCTGTGGTAACACATGGAGCTCCAGGTGATCCCGGAACACCTTGTAAGCCCGTTCGGCCTATTTCACCTCTTTGTCCTTCTACACCTTGTAGGCCTTGAGGGCCTGGCGGACCCGGTAGACCCCGCGGTCCAGGGAATCCTTTATCGCCTTTCCAGCCTGGATTACCATCTAAACCTCTAGCGCCAACATCTCCTTTAAGACCCGGGAGTCCATTCATACCCGGTGGACCACGCGGTCCTGTTTCTCCTTTAGCACCATAAACGATAGCAGCTGCTTCTCCTTTATCACCCTTTTGACCCATTATTCCTGTTTGACCGATTCTACCTTGTAACCCTCTATCACCTTTTTCACCAGCATATCCCTTTTGCCCTGGTTCCCCAAATGCACCATTTCGCCCAGGTTCCCCTTTATTGCCTCTTTGACCTTGTAATCCAGGTATTCCTGGAGGTCCCTGCTCACCTTTAATTCCAGGTAATCCGAACCCAATTGCACCTTTGTCACCCTTAGGGCCGGTTTCCCCAGGTATTCCAGGAGGTCCGGCTACTCCTGGTGTACCGTCAAAACCAGGTGGACCATTGATACCTTCATGCCCTTGTTCACCTTTTTCTCCTCTAGGTCCTGGAGGACCCGGTATTCCTGGTGTACCGATTTGTCCTGGAAGTCCAGGTAGCCCTTGCTCTCCCTTTTCTCCAGGAGCACCAGATAGACCTGGTCTACCGTGCTTTCCTGGTAAACCAGGCAAGCCCTTTTCTCCTACTACTGTCATACCAGGTATGCCTACTGGACCTGCTGGACCACTGTCACCTAGAAATATCAATATTCATTATTCGTAATTACACGTTTCTTCAACTTTCTCTTAATAATACTTTAAATTAAGATAATTTTATCGTAATTTTAAAAATTTATTGTTCTAATTGATCAAGTAACTTTTTTTTTATTTATTGCAATAATTTAATTAAAATAGTTTAGCTTTTATAATATATGAATAGATCAAAGATTTAATTTAAACAATATACAGGGTGGAAGAGTTAGCACCACTTTAAATGAAACCACAGTTTGAACTACTCTATAAAAGCCTAATACACATACAGCCTGTTTTTCTCTCTGTATTTTTATAAGTGGTGTACAAATAAAGAAATAAATAAATAAAATAAATAAATAAAAATACAATTATTATTTTTTTTCTAAAATGAAAAAGTTATTTTTTCAAACAAAATAAATAATAAAATTATTGTTGTATTATAAAACGCCATTTGTCAAGAACGACGCACGCACACATAAACCTATCAAAGGAAAACCGCTGCATACGCTTCATTCCGAAATCGAGTCATAGGTATTAGCAGCAATGTTCAAAGTTGCTTAACCTTTAGTAGTATTTTTGTAGTAGTATGTGTTTACGTTATTGGTATCTATGCGTCACTGTGTCACACAAAATACAGATATGGATAAACATCATGAAATTAAAAAAAATCATGTCTAAACTGATGAGGTATCTTGATTAATTTTTTTAAGTATGGGTTCGAAGTATTTTACCCTATATGATGTTTCCGTAAAAGGAACGCTGGCACTTCCACCCTGTATATCAGAAAAAAATTCAAAAATTAAATAACAATAACCTTTTGCTCCAGTCAAGCCTACTCTACCCATGTCCCCTTTTTGGCCAGTAAAACCTCTGTCTCCTTTTTCTCCTGTTATACCCTGGAATCCATCTCTACCTCTTTCTCCTTTCCGTCCTTTAATACCAGCAATACCCGGTTGTCCAATTTCTCCTTTGTCACCTTTAATATTAATAGAAGGACCTGGCAGCCCCCTATCTCCTTTGTCTCCTTCAATACCTCTTTCTCCTTTAATACCTTCTAAACCTATTGGACCACGCTCCCCTTTAACTCCATCAAACCCATCACGTCCAGCAAAGCCTCTTTCACCTTTATCACCTTTTTTCCCGTCAAATCCAGGTAATCCTCTTTCACCTTGCAGTCCTGGAGGACCATCCATTCCTGGCAGCCCTGGTAGACCAATATCTCCCGTTAATCCTCTATCTCCCTTCATACCTAAAAGGCCTGGTAACCCTCGATCACCTTTTTCTCCTACTTCTCCTGCAATACCACGTAAACCAGGAAGGCCTATATCACCTTTTTCACCAGGTAATCCCGGACGACCAAAGCCCGGTAAGCCCATATTTCCTTTGTCTCCTTTTTCTCCCATTGGTCCTGGAAAACCGTCTTGTCCGTTTAAGCCAGAAATTCCAGGTATTCCTTTATCACCTTTTTGTGCAGCCAGACCAGGTTCTCCTTTCAGACCCCGAGGACCTGATAGGCCTAAATCACCTTTAGTACCTTTGATACCCGCTAATCCAGCTAAACCAGGAGATCCTGGATAACCTGTATCACCCTTATTTCCAGCAATTCCCTGTGGTCCTGACGGGCCATCGAAACCTGGTGCACCTGTATTTCCTGGAAATCCAATTTCACCTTTATCTCCTTTTTCTCCAGGGCTTCCATCAAAACCAGTCAGGCCTCGCAATCCAGGATGACCTCTTGATCCTGGAAAACCTTTTGGACCATCTTGGCCTTGTATTCCAATCTCTCCTTTTTGACCAGGTAGACCAATAACTCCAGGCTTACCTGGTTGCCCTGGATAACCTTGTTGCCCTTTCGACCCATCTCTACCAGGAACACCTGGGGTTCCTTGCAGTCCAGGCGGTCCTATAGGTCCTGGTTCTCCTTTAGATCCAGGCACACCTGGAAAGCCAGGTCTACCCATGAGGCCTAAATCTCCTTTTTCTCCTTGTAAGCCGATAGATCCCGGGGGACCGTCACTACCTGGATTGCCAGGCATACCTAGACGTCCTTGGTCTCCTTTATCTCCTTTTAATCCTGGCAGACCCTGTGGACCTGGCATGGATGCACCAATTTCTCCTTTATCGCCTTTTAATCCTGAAAGTCCTGGAAATCCTCTTGGTCCCATTTCACCAGTTGTTCCAGGAAAACCCATCGCACCGATATCACCTTTGTCTCCTTTAATACCAGGATAACCTCGGGGACCAACTGCTCCTGCACGTCCAGTTAATCCTTTTTCTCCCTTTGGTCCAGTATTACCAAAAGGTCCTCTGTCACCTTTTTCACCCGGCATTCCTAATAACAAAATAATATTATCAGTGAATATTATATTACACAAAATATGAAACGAAAAAAAATACATTCTATAAATTACAATTTTAATTTTAAACTGCTAATAAACAGATCTTTTAATGCTTCTCTGTATTCTACTTATAGATATTTATTACAATTGCATAAAAGTATAAACTTAAAATAATCGTCTACCTTGAGGTCCTGGAAGACCTGGAAATCCTGGTGGTCCCCTTTCACCTTTTGTTAATACTTTTATTTCTTGAGGACATTGACCTGGTTCACCTTTTTGTCCTATTAAACCACCAAACCCTTTATCTCCTTTGAAACCCTGATCACCAGCTATTCCTTTTTCACCCTTTATAGATTCTCCTTTTGATCCTGGTAGTCCTGGTGAGCCATCAGTGCCGGGTATTCCATCAATACCAGAAGATCCCATTCTGCCTTGATCACCTTTTTGTCCAGGCATTCCACTAAGTCCAATATCTCCGGGTGGTCCATCTAGACCTCTTTCACCTTTTATACCCATGGCTCCTTTTTCTCCTGGAGCACCTCTTTCTCCCTTCGGTCCTTTAATCATACTTGAGGGTATAATTGCATCTGCACCTCTTTCACCGGGTGATCCCATAGGACCCTCATCTCCTCTTTCTCCCTGTAACAAATAAATATGATTATTATAAATTAAGTTATAATAATCTAAGTTACATATGAGATATTTCATTATTTGTTTTTATTATACGTACTGGTGCGCCAGGTGATCCAGGTGATCCATTAATACCATCAGATCCTCGTTCACCTGGTAATCCTACTGGACCGGAAAGTCCTTTTTCGCCACGTTCCCCTGTTAAGCCATCAGAACCACGGTCACCTTTAAGACCGGAGGTTCCAGGCCAACATTCATTACAACGTCCCCCGATATCTCCCTTTTCACCAGGAATACCAGGAAGACCGTTGAATCCTGGGCTACCTTTTTCACCTTTTTCTCCTGGAGACCCCATTTCTCCAGGACTTCCAGGTGTCCCTAGAGTAGAATTACCAGGAACTCCTCGTAAACCTGGATATCCTTTCTCTCCTTTTTGTCCTTTATCACCAGGATATCCAGGTTGACCGTGACTACCCATTTGTCCCTAAAATATTAAATTTATTTGTTTTAAAGGAATTCGCTACACATTACTTACACTTCAGACTTATGGTCCGTACCTTTTGTTATTTTTACATTTGTTTTAATACTTTTTTCTGTAGATATTACCCAGAACTAGACTTATGTTATTACATACATATATTCCTATATTTATACAATATCTACCTAAGACAGTCCAGCTATTCATTTGAGTTGCCACTTACTAACTTAATCTAACACTATAATCTAAATTTACGTGCTTAAAAATAAATGACTTAAACATATCCAATAATTAAATAATATATATATATTTTTAATTTTGGTTTTTTAAGTTAATGATGACGAAATTAGAATTCTAAAATTCAACTAGAGGGAACCTAGTGTTAAGACACTCCGTTCCTTACTTTCTGCTGAATTCTGGAGGCATTGCAGTTTAAGTGGCAGAACTCAACACCGCGCTTTGCCTCGACACCAGAGCGAAGAAATGATAATATAAATTTAGGTAAATATTTCATCTCCTCGAATGGGGATCGAACCCACAACCAGTCGGTTTTACAGTCACACTTCGTGCCGCTGCACTGGCCTCAATTATGTTTATTAAATGAATAATCCTGTAGTTCAAGCAGGCGAAGCCGCAAGCGGGTCGCTAGTTTACTAATATTTTATTTTTTTCGCCCTGGCACTAAGAGTTGTTGTTTGCCCGGCGTTGAATTACGCAATGCCTCGAAAAATTTGGCGAAATGGAGTTTCATAACACTAGGTTTCCTCTGCCTACCGTGCTGTGTGCGTGATCCAGCGTGAAGCTGATCTCTTTTATAAACAGATAAATCAAAATTGTCTACAGCCGATAAGCTCGTTTCTTTTTCAAAAAAATTAAATTGGTTTATTTATTTATTATTTAAAAAAAAAAATGCTCATGTTATTTATATCTGTGACGACAAATGACAAGCTGCATGTGTAATTACACTTATTTATATGTATTTATTATTTTAATTTTAAAGTAGACGGTCTATAAGTTATTATATATTACTTACAGAAATGGAAAGACCATCTTCGCCTTTCGGGCCTCTTGGACCCTGCGGTCCAGGGGGGCCATCGTAACCTCTAGGCCCTATATCTCCTGTTAAACCATTGAGACCGGCTTCACCTTTTTCTCCTTTTTGTCCTGCTAACCCTTCTATACCAGGATTACCAGGTTCACCTGGTCCTCCACGAAGGCCCATAGGACCTGGTTGACCCATATCTCCAGGTCTTCCGTCCGAACCAGGTGGACCAATTGGACCAGTGTAGCCTCTTGGACCTGGTGGTCCTGGGGGGCCGCGTGAACCTGTTCGACCACCAGCTGGACCTGGCACTCCCTTCAATCCTCTAGGACCTGGCAAGCCATCTTTACCGGGTTCCCCTTTTCCACCAGGTCTACCAGATAGACCGGCTAGACCATCTTCGCCTCTATCACCCTTTGGACCTCTTGGACCAGGGGCTCCATACATTCCATCTCGACCCTTAAATAAGTGTTTCATTTAATCTTTCTATCAAAGAAATTTGCAGTCTATTTAGAAGTTCTTAACTTATTGAAATAGCTAGTAAAAATAGATATACAAAGTTTTAAGTGATTGGAACGAATGTTCAGGGCACCATTATCAAAGGGTTTAGCCGGAGAAGCATGGTAAAGTTTTACTGACTTTTAAGACTATGATTGTTTTTGTCCGAAATAGCGACACAATATTTTTTTTGTCTCCATCCTTTTCAGTAAGGGTAAAAGAATATATTTTGTGAGGACGCTTTTATTTACTACTCCGTACCCGACACCTACCAAAATTATATTTATTATTATTTATATATTAGCTAGCTATCTATGCTATGTGTTACAAAAATAAAAAAGCATCAAGAGTGCATCCGCATATGTTTGGTGCTATTACTGCGGTCTAGTTACACAAACGCTATAGAAAATAATAAGCATAAGTGCCAAAAACAAAGTGGTGCAATTGTTTTGGACACTATTATAGACGAATCGAGAAAAGTAGTCTCTAATAGGCAATCATATTTATAGAAGGATGCTTCAAATATAGTACAAAGGAAAAATTCACCAAAATACCTCATTGTTGGTTTGAAATGTCCAAACCAACTGCAATGTATTTTGGCACCTTCTAAGTAAGATTAAATTATTAATTTGTTAAAATTATTAAAAAAATGATAGGCAAAATTTAATAACAAAAATAAATTTATTTTCTTTAACTTTACAAGAGTTATTAAATTTTGTTTCTATTAAGGATCTTTGGACTCAACTTATGTTGAGTTCATGTTGAGTTCAGTCCATTTCTTACTTTGCCCGGGTTTGTGTTTGACACAGAAAATATAAAAAAATATTAATTCTTTATTTTCTTTATTTTCAGTAATGAGTTAACGTAATAGTTATATAATTGACTTACTCTTTCTCCAGGATTTCCGCGTATACCCTTTTCTCCTTTAATACCCATTTGGCCAGATAACCCTTGTTCACCTGTAGGCCCCGTATCTCCCTTTTCCCCCATTCTTCCTGCTTCTCCTTTCTCGCCTTTAGGTCCCATATCTCCTTGTACACCCTTGATAGCCCCTTTATTATCTAAAGATGGTAATGTTGCTGCTGGACAGCTTGGCCCCCTATCACCTCTATCTCCTCTATCTCCTTTGTCACCTTGTATTGATTGTCCTTTCGATCCTTTTGAACCTTTATCACCTTTTGAGCCAGGTAAACCCTAAAAAATACTAATTATTTTAGATGCTTAGTTTACCATGACCTATAATGGATAGATAAGAATTATATCTATGCACGGTGAGGCAAGAAGTTATTTCACCTGAAAGTAAAAAAAAATATTAATATTGAAAAAATATTCTTTACCATTGATCCAGTTTTCCCCCTAGGGCCAGGTAATCCTGAAGGCCCAGTTAAGCCAACTGGCCCTGGAGGGCCCTGCATGCCATCAGCTCCAGGTTCACCTTTTTGGCCTTTAGGATACCGACCCATATGTGCCGGTTCTCCTTTGTCACCTTTAGCACCTTTAGGACCAGAAAAGCCTCGGGGTCCTTGAGATCCTTTTGGTCCCATTATACCAGGTTCTCCCTATAAATTCAGTTAATATCATAAAAAAAAACCAGCTAAGTACGAGTCGGACTTGCCCACCAAAGCTTTGGTAGCAATGTCATGATTGTTGGCCAACAAAAAACGCAACTTGTAAAAGTTGATAAGACTTAAATTTGATTCAATATCAAATGAACCTTGCATAAGCTTTAATCTAATAACCCTATCTTTTGTCCGTTTTGTGTTTTCCGTCGACTTCAAGGTTAATTTTCTGTTCTCCAAGTGCAAACATAAATTGATATCAAACATACAAGTCTGCGGTCCCCGCATTTGATATTAATTTAAATATGAATTTTAACTTGACTCCTTCATGCAATCTTAAGAAAAATGGTCTTGGCAGACGAATAGGTGAACAGTCAGACGGATAACAAAATGATTTTATGAGGGTTCCGTTTTTTTTGTTTTGATGAAAGGAACACAAAAAAACACATTACTCCATTTTAATAAGAATATTACAAAATTACTTACATCTGTTCCGTTGCACCCATCTCGTCCTGGTACTCCGGACATACCTTGTTCACCTTGAGGTCCAGGAGGACCTGTTAGACCAATAAAACCTTGTGCACCGGGTTTCCCTCTATCACCTTTTGGTCCGCGAGGGCCTTGAGGTCCAACTTGTCCTTTTTGACCTTTGGGCCCTTGTTGACCATCAGGACCTTCATGACCTGGCAAACCTCTTATGCCTTGTTTTCCAGGCATACCAGGAAAGCCCTAAAATATTTTAATACAATAACTATGAATAAAGTAAATTTTTATATTTATTATTTATAAAAATAATTGAAAAAAATGCAACAAGCTTTAAAATAATATTTTATTAATCTTTTGTTTCTTTACCACTTCCGTGAGCATGACAATGATTTTGTTTTTGTTTCTTATATTCTAATAGAAAAAAATCGAAAGTTCTTACTCTGTTGCCTTTCTGAGCAAAACATTTAGGTACACAGCAGCCTGGTGCAGTACAGTTTCGATCAGGTCCAGTAGTTCGTTGTCGAGTTATAGGGTCGAATATAGCAAAGTTTTGGCCATAGCTTTGCGGTTGACTTTGTAGTGGTGCTTGTGATGGACCAGCTGATAAATCTGGCCTTCTTGACAACCCATAAGTGTTAAATATGTTAGTGGTAGGAACATTTGGTGTTTCATATTCCCTTTGTGGAGGCCAATTTGCTTGGGATGGCCATTGATTTTCATAAATATTGTTTTCTTCTACATCTCCTCTTTCAAAACTGTCCCGTTGCTAAGTATAAAAAAACAAAAAGATCAATTCCAATTGAAAACATTACTTTTATATCATTCTTTATGGGTTGTCAGTAAGTAAATTTAACTTAGTATTTTTTTTACTTAATTAATCAGATTCACGCTGTATCCCGCACACAGCAGGGTAGGCAGAGGGAATGCAGTGTTAAAGATACTCCGTTCCCCACTTTCTGCCGAATTTTGGAGACATTGGCGGGTCGAGTGGCAGAACTCAACGTCGCGCCTTGCGTCGACACCAGAGCGAGGAAGATGAAATATAAATTTAAGTAAATATTCCATCTCTTCGAGTGGGGATAGAACCCACAACCAGTCGATTTTTACAGTCACACTTTATGACCCTGCGCCACGACTGACCGCTATTACTTGATAATATTCTTTTTTCTTACTCTACACAGAATAAAAGTGCTGTGAAGCATTATTATCTTTATGTTTCATTAAGCTCTTTATAGGAATAGGTAAACAAATGAAACTATTCTATAACGACGACGACAATTTTGTAAATTTTTTGCAATGCCTTGATTAGAACAAATGTTGTAGCCGAATGCATATGTTTTTGTTTTACTTGTGTTTATGTCAAGAATATATTTAATATAAATAAAAATATCTATATGCACAAATTAAGATAAAATTTGCAAGTCCTACGTGACTGCATGAGAGGATAGAGAAGGCGGCGAGGGACTCGAATAAGGCGGCAAGGGACCGATAGAGAGCGGTCGATAGAGCCGCAAATCAATCGTGACGTGAAAACACAATTGGAGACTAATCTAAGGGAGCGAGCCGACTAAAGTAAAGCTGATGATACTAAATAAACTGGACGGTATTTGTGTTGTGTTTTTCGATGCGAGTCTGCGCACTCTAAGTAGTGCTTGGTTAAGCCTTTGCAGTGCTCGTGAATAGATTCCAGTTAAAAAGTGAAATGTCTCTATAGGTCGACATTATCAACGTACCAGGGGAAACTTGATGCGATACGTAATAATTCATTTTGGACCTTAAACTTGGTGTGCATGAATGCTACAAAAGCGTAGGAGAGAATGGGTCTAATACAAATTTTGTAAAGTGTCACCTTATTTCTAAAAGACTTTTTAGAGTGCTTGTTAATTATCGGTTACAGTCTACTGAGAATAAAAGGAGCTTTTTAGCAAACACTCTTATGAGGTTTGAAAGAAAATCTGGAGCCTGGAGGAAAAGGGTTTATCTAGCAAGAATATGACACGAGGAAAGAGAATGGCGTAACTCTTCTCAAGATTAACTTACCATGTAGTAGTTAAGTAATTGTATCGCATCATTAGCTTACCTAAATACTTGACAGCACAACACTAGCCATATATTATACTCCATAAATGGTGCCAGGTTAGTGGTTTCCAAGTCATGTAGAATGTCACAAATCATTGAAATATTTTTTTCTGGTACCCTAATATGATTTCGCGATATGCGACGTAAGCAAAAGAAGAGATTATTCATCAACAAAATAATTTCTTCTTTTTGGACTTTTTAGGACTAAAAAAGATATCTATGTCTAAAAGATCTCCTATTATTATATAGATTTAAAAACGACCTACTTTCTGGTTTAAATTATGATATCAAAAAAGTTCAAAACAAAGGTTCGATAAATATCTAAACAATAAAAAAAACTTTCTGAGACCAGTCATGGCGCAGGGGCACAACAAATGTGTGCTCGATTCCCACTCGAGAAAATGAAATATTTTATATTTTCATTTCTTTGCTCTGGCAACAAGACAAAACTCGGTTCGGCAGAAAGTGGGAAACTGCCTACCCTGCCATATGCGGGATACTGTGTGAAGCTGAAACAAAAAGGACCAACATTATAAATTTAGTAGTAAATATTCTAATTATGTTAAAATCAAAATAATTTCAAAATAGGTATCCTAAAATTTTTTATTCTATTTGGAAACTGAATGACTCAGATGTGTCTTTACTAGACATACCTAACGTTCCTAAGAACTTTTTTGATTTAAATTAGTAAGTCGCAATGACAACTACTATTTAAAATTGTTATGTGATATTCTGCTATGATTGCATTTTGCTCGTAAAATGATACTACAAGTTTCTAAGTACGTCGGATGGTCTATTTTAAATAAAGTATTTATTTTATTTATTGTAGTTTACCGGAAGCTCTTGTAGTTTATTCAATTTTAGCTTCAAAAAGACTTGATAAGAATGCAATAAATAGAATATATATTTAAAAAATTATATATATTTAAAAAATAGATTATATATTTAAAAAATAGATTATATATTTAAAAAAATATTTTTGGAAATAGAAATAGTGTGGCTTGTATTTATTGTGTACTCATTATATGAGTGTAAAATATATTTTACCACAAACAAGATTTAGTGAAGTTATGTGTCTGCGTGTACGTAGATATACTGGATTCAATATCCACTTTGAAAAATTAAATCAGCTTCACGCAGTATCCCACACACAGCAGAGTAGGCAGAGGGAACCTAATGTTAAGACGCCTCGTTCCCCGCTTTCCGCCGAATTCCGGAGGCATTGCATGTTGAGTGGCGTAACTAAACACCGCGCTTCTCCTCAACTCCAGAGCGAAGTAATGAAAATATAAATTTAAATATTTTCATTTTCTTGAGTGGAGATAGGGGCAACAACCAGTTACGTTTACAGCTGTGCCCCTGCGCTACGACTGGCCTCAAATTCTAAGAAATAGTTATGTTTGAATAAGTATTTCCTGAAGTGTTCTATTGAAATTTATTAAATTAAATATTTATTTAGTATAAAATCAGTTTCATTAGCTGCATTCAATAAATATCAATCGCTTACAATATACATGCACAATATGCATTAAAAAAATGATGTAATATTGTAGAGTAGTATTATATATATTCTTTAATTCATTCTTATAGTTTAGTGTCTCGATAAAAAAAAATGTTTACGCAACAAAATATCACCTTTCCTTATATTGTCTTGCGTATAGTAATTAATTTAAATAAATAATGCTAAATGACATAATTTTATATTTTATACCAATATTAAGCAAAAATTAAATGGGTTACCCTGTACCTCCACTTTATTAATTGTGCCATAAGTAAAAAAAACTATATAAAATTAATTAGTTTAGATTTTTTCTACTTAAATTAAATAAATATATAAGAAAAATTGTCTTTGTTCTGTATAATTCATATTATTTTGTTCTATAGATATAAGTTTGCGCAATAACGACGTTATAGTACATCCGAGTGATAAACTTTGTCGGTCTGTGTTATTTTACAACAATAAGATATAAGCAAAGAAACCTATTAAATTTAAATATACATCACAAATTGATATATGTGATATAATAATACGCAAACTTATTATGTCAAATATTTATCTACCGGCTTAACTTGCTTTTTTGATGAAATTGCAAAAGGACGAATAGAAGCCGACGGACCAGTTAGTACGCGTGCCCTTTCGCTGTCCCTACATTCCCGAATTTTTACAATGTTTTATTTAAATTACTAGAATAAAAAAAATATAATTATTTAATAATTAGTAAAATTTACTCACCGTGTTTACTCCTGTCAGAGTCACTAATACAGCCACCAACCTGTTAAAATTAATATAAAGGTATATAAAAAATATATATACCATATAAAATGTATATAATTAATGAAAACCAAATGACTACTTAAAAAAATTTTTTTTTTGGAACCTGAAGAATAACTAAGTTGTGATGAAAATAGGTAGAGCTTACCAGAGTACGTGGACCGCCATAGCCCGGAGCGCGCAGCGCCTGTGTCCCGTGCGCGCGCGCTGTTTGTGCCGGGATACTAAGGAAAGAGAAGCACTCGGGCGGCGGCCTGAGCGCCCCCGCCCCGCGGCTTCGGCGGCCGCGGCGGCGCTCGGGCGGGCCGGCCTGCGGGCGCGCGGCCAGTAGTGCGGCACAGCCATGTCGGGCCCGGCGCGTGCGCGCCTTCTCGCGACACACCTCGTGCCCGTTGCTCTTCTATTGCTGACCTGGATCCCTTCACCTGGTACTGCAGTAAGTACTTTACTTAAGCGCATATATTCGTTGCATCGGCCAAAAGACTTCAACGAGTTCCAACTCGTCAAAATAAGTTGGTTATACTACCCGGTAGGCTAGCACTACCGAATAGCGAGACCGAAATTGTTTTCATGTTGGTTACTAGAGTAAAAAAGGAATATTTAAAGGAAATGTGAGATAAATTATATTCTCTGACAGAGTTTTACTTTCAACATAGCAAACTGTAGAGTAAGCTTATTTTGAAATAAATGGTCATCTTCTTCCTCTCAGCGCAACTATAAACTATATTTTTTATTAGTAATCGCTACTTCTAATACATATGATATGAATATTTTTATACTTTGAGATATTTTTTTTTATTAACGCAAGTCAATTTTTTCCTTTATTTTTGTATTTACTACCTCGTTCAAACAGTATTCTATAGAATTTAAAAAGATCTTAGAATATTATCACATTTAGGCAGCATACAAATAAGAAGATACTTAACCTCAGTCCTAATCCAAGTTGTGAGTATTTTATTACCCATTCCTAATGAACTTTTACAATCTACGAAATATAATTTGCAGGTACTAGTCAGCTTCTCTAGAAATTTTATTTCTCAAATTTTTTGCAGGCATTAAAGCATCATTAAGTACTTTTATTAAATATGTAAAGTAAATAATGTCATCATAAACCAGTAGATCATCTGTATCAATCGATACATATAGTACGCTTAGATTCTTATACTATTTATGTTATTGATTTTTTCATATGAAGATATTGTAACTATTTTTCAAAATCAAAACAGATTACAAGAAATGAATCATAACACCATTGCGATATTTCCGTATAAAAATTTATAGATAGATACATGCTAATAAAAGTACATCAAGAAACGCTTTTTGCAATGAAGTAGAATAGCGCCATCTATGTCTGTTTTTGTATTCGTTTCATAAGATGCCTTTTAAGCAATTGATAACATATCTAGAAAAGAAATACCATACTTTTATAAATCTTTGCTAGTGTTGTTTAATTTTGAATACTCAATTAACGTCCATAACAACTGTCTATGTTAGATCACTATATAAAACTGACTGTTTTATGTGTTTTCTATTAAATAAAACTATTTTGATCACCTAGTTACATTTTTGCTTTACATATTAACTAGAGCAGCATTTAACATAATATAAATAATTTTTTGTGAATTACCTACTACAATATAATGTTTGTGATAGATCTGCAAGAAGTAGGTTATTTGACTTGAAGAAGTTTATATCCCATCTTGTCATAGGGTATGCCGTAATGTCCCGAATGATACCGAATTACAACAGAAGGCGGAGAACGGACGGATATCGATATATATTATTACATGATAGATTCCCTCTGTTTATATGCCAGAAAGTCTTTATAATTTGATAATTATCGATAGTATTTTAGTTAGTTACATTTCTCTAATGTTTATTCTGATATTACTTTGTTTTTGAAGTTGAATATTAAATATATCAATTCGCATCTGCATTGGCAATATCGCATATCAACTGCTTTATGATACGTTTTTTTTCTGTACAACAGTTATTTCTGTTTCAAATCCCCACAGGATTGGAAACACATTGTTTTAACTGACCTAACTTATATGACTTTCTTAAAAAAATATTTAAACAGATTCTGAAATTACTGTTTAAACAGTTTGTTGAATATTTCAGATACACCAATCCATCAATTTTGAACTTATTTGGTACTCCTTCTAAAAATTCTGTTCCACCCTATCTCAAGATCTCTTATGACCACCATAATATGTATAATATCTGGTATTTCTACATCGCTCACAACTACTAAATCATAACGTCTCTATAGACAGACTTGAATTATGATTTTTAATAGATATAATCTATATTTTTTATCTATTACAAAATCTATTTCACGCGAAATTTCAATTATGGTGACATCACCTTTAACATGCTCCGAAAATCTTAAAAACTCTTGAGCAGTAGGTGAAAACGCCAATTCAGATTGAAAATTATAAAATACTAATGGTTATATAGAAAATGCAATATTTAAGTCTTTTCTATTCTCAAGGAGATTCTATACTTTCCGTATTCGCTAAGGTATTTGAGAAACTTATATGTAATATAATATTTTGGCAGTGTAAACAGCTTATGTCACCAAACCAACACGGATTTATAAAATCCAGATCTACTTGCACTAACCTAGTTACGTTTGTAGAGAAACTGTCTGCTGCACTTGATTCAGGGCAAACTGTTGACGTCATATATACGGACTTCAGCAAAGCCTTTGATAAAGTACCTCACCAAAAGCTGCTCCAAAAACTATCAATGTACGGGTTTAATTATCAATTGGTCAATTGGTTTAAGTCTTATGTGTCTGAAAGAACATCAGTTGTCGTTGTCAACGGCTACAGGTCAGCACC
>DWAN01001358.1:0-18172 GCA_018230445.1 Heliconius hewitsoni | reverse complement strand
ATATATATATATATATATATATATATATATATATATATATATATATATATTCTACCATTTTCCAAACAATGCGTGTTGGATAGCGCAATATGACACCAAACTCTAATCTAACCATGGAAGTTACTGTTTAATGAAACAAAACCTTGTAATATTCATTTTAAATGTCAACTGATAATTCATTTCTATTATTTTACATTGGCATTACGCAAGGTAACACATCTACTTAAACGATTTTGTATTAGTAAAAATGAAGTTATAATATTGTCGACTATAAAAGAAAATATATTGCAATTTCGCCTTATATACTTACCAACTGGAATGACCATTATCATAACAATGCCGACTGAGCGCAGGAAACAGGCGGCCCGCACAGGAAATGTCGGCTATAGTCGGCACCAAGCACTGCTGTGCATTAATGTTCTCTAAGCACAATTGATTTTTAATATAAACGTGCTCATGTTTCAAACTAACTTTATTAGTTCGACTTATAAACTAAATGACGAGTAGCAACTACTACTTAAACGTTCAACATATGAACGTTAGGTCCTTTTATTTTCGTTCGCATTCACATTTCTTAACATATATATATATATATATATATATATATATATATTTATTTATTTATTTATGTTTGAATATTTATTCTATTGTCACCAGGAGATTTCGCAGAGTTCCGCCGCGCCTACCCTGAGTGGTGCAGTGAGACTAGTGCGCAACACGTGCCACATTTGCCGCTAATGGGACTACGGTAAGACCGGTCTATTGATATAAAGCCAAAACTTACAGAAAACCCTTTCTAACTCCATCTATGACATTGAATGTCTTACTATTAAATGTTACTTTAAATCACTATTAAATTCTCAAATAAAAATACATCGGTTATATGTATATAATTTATTCGAATGCAAGAAAAAGAAAAAGTTTGCAACATAAAATTATCGATAAATAATTATTAGCAGTTTTGCTGCTTTGCCCGGTTGCTAATGTAACGCAGCCGGTTAGGTTAGGGTCTAATTAATCGAACAAGAAAAACTTGTACGCGTGGGAATTCGATTTCATGTGCGTGAGTCTTTTTCTCCGATCACCTTTTAATCGATTCAGAAAGGCTGCTCGTCGAGCGAAGTGACTTAGATAGGTACCTACTCTTAGAGTCACGACTTCATGCTATTATTCGTTTCATGGCACAGAACGACCTTGTCAGTGTACATCTAAATTACTTGCACTTTATAACTTTCATTTCCTCTACGTTTGATATTAATGGAGAATTCTAAACTTTTGATATTTTGATTGATACATAGCATAGGTACATTTATTTTTAAATATACAGAATTTGCAGAATTTAAATTATTTTAGCACATCTCGACGTGGGAGTTATAAAAATAAACAAATGTTAAAGAGGTAGTATGTAGAAACATCGAGGATATTGGTCATCACTCATCACGTATATGTATTAGGTATTGGACTATATATAGTCGCTAAAAACGTTGAATTATACTGCTCATACTAATTGTCCCACACAGTTGTGCAAATAAGCGTTCGTTCATTGAAGGCTATCGGGCAATTCATAATACTTTTCAATGTCGAATTATTCACTCATTCACAAATACAAATATCGAGTTTGGTTTGATTGTTCCATTAAATAAGGCGTGTACTAGACGGTAGATGGCCACTTAGCGTTCGTTCATAATAAGCACTTACTCGTTTATTAAATTAAGTATATTATGATATTAAAATTTATCGTCTTGCCAGTAACACAATGTGAAGAATATTACAGAGTAGAAATTATAAACTTTTATTTAGTGAATATTCATTAATATTTTATTATTTTCAACTAGAAACACGTAAAAGCAGGTGGAATTTGCAAATTATTTTTATGGCATTCGGCAATTGTAATGTTTTACGTAATTATGTTCCTTTTACTTAATTTGACAAGGCTATGAGTTAAAAGTGTTGTATGAAAAGTATAACGCATTACACATAAAATCAATGTATGTATGTATATGAATAATAATCAAACTTGATTAGTAATAGGTGCCTACGGAGCGGAGGTGCTACGCAGGGGTACACCGCCACACAAATGAAGTATTGCGTACTGCACACGCATGCACAACACTCAAACAAAAAAAATGGTTTAATGAACTCATTCATTTTTGATTCGTGAGTGCGGCGTCGTCGTCCCGTCGTCGATGTGGGTGTGCGCGGTTAGTGCAAAGTAGCTGAGTTATGCACGTATTGCATTAGAGAAACGCGGTTTGCGCCTTCAATGGCGTCCGCTTCATTCATGCGACGGCCGCGCACACGGAAGTGGAACCGTTCACTATTCACTTTTTCACCTTTCACGGCAAAGTCGTACTTGCTTCAGTTTGTATACGAGCAGTTATATTGTGCCACCGTAAATAATAAACTCGCACCGCCGAGTCAATGAACTGATTGCTGACGTCACCCGAATAAGTACACAGGTTTAATTCATTCTTTTTATTAATGTAGAAAACCAAGTTTAATTCTGTTTCATATATGTATGAAATCCGTTTTTCGCCCACGAGTTTCTCTTTCGCGGCATCGTTCTCTTGTCTATAAATAGTAATGTATATGTTGTAAATGTTAGTACTCCTACGCAATCGCTTTTCTAAGTTGTGGTTGTTAATAAATCTGCTACTACTGTGTTGATAAAGTAAAAATGTTTCTTTATATTTTTCTTAAAAATCTTTTTGATATACAGTGACTTATTAATGCTAAATAAATAAGCTTCATACTTTTTTAAAACAAAAAAAATTGTATAACATTTAAAAAAAATTATAAAATATTTTTACAATATTTTTATATGGGTAAACAACACTTGTATAAAATATATGTTACTTTTTATGTTAAAGCGACGAAAGAGTAAACAAAATATTTAATAAAAATGTCTTCGGACACATTTATTATATATATATATATATATATATATATATATATATAATATTCAACTTATAAAAGTATATAAAAAAGAGTTCTATGTTCCTTTTGTTACTTTTTTTTTAATAAGTTCTTTGACTTTCACGATTATTACACATTTTAAATGATACTATTTTTACCGGATCAATCGCGTATCTTTAAGATTATACAATTTTTTTTAGAACACTTCGCAGTAGTCCGTAGTCACGGGTAGACTCTATCCTGTCTACCCTTTCCGTCAAAATAGTTTCATTTAAAATACTTTCTTTTATTTTTGACAAGTTACGTACAGTGCGGGAGGCGTAAGCTAAGCATTTATGCGATTGATAACCAAAAAAGTAGTGCCAGAAAAAAGACTTAAAAATTACATTTAATCGTCAATCAATAAAAATATAAACAAATAATATATGAATACCGGACTTGCATCATTTTCACTCTCGTCACTCTCTCTTTCCGTCCGTTATATCATCAAAACTACGTTGTGACTACGATTTTTATTTCACTTTTAATAAATCGAACATAGAATAAAATATAAATATTTAATTAAACACGTGGCGTTGCTACCAGTACAAAGTAGAGTTGTAAAGTCAAATAAGGGATGCGCGTCAAAAAGCATTAATCGGGTTAAGTAAAGCAAGGGATGCACCACACTTCACACCATCGTCATCACACTATCTTTGCAAAAGCTCAGCTTGAGCCTCGCGGACCGTACCTCTTTTAAACTACATTTCAACTGTTTATGAACTATTGGAGTTCGTAATAGAACCGGAAAATATTTTTTAAGTTGATGCCGTAAGACGCTTAACAAAAAGCCGCAAATATTTGATGTTGTATTATTATACCTTGATTTTAAGTTACATCGAAGTGCGTAATATAATTTGTGTATGCTATTTTAAAATTTTGTATAACAATATTGCGCAAAATTGACTATTGTCTGAAAAGATAAGGGAGTTGCTGGAAAAGTTACTTATATAGACTTACAAAAATATGCGTGTAAGACGAAAATTTATTTAAAAATAATTATTAAAAAACATTAAAATTGCCATATTTTATTCGTTTCTGAATTTTAAAAAAGTTCAAAAATGTATAACATTTCATATATAACATACGAATGAATTTTTAAGTACAAGATATACATATTTTGTAATAATCTGTATATTTTGATACAACGTTAAAACTAAACTAGCTTCACGCTTTATCCCTAGCGGGGTAGGCAGACAGAATGGAGTGCCAAACGCTACGGTTGATACAACGTTGCTTCTAAAAAACTGATATCCATATTATAATTTTATCTCCAGAACTTGTATCATTATAACACTCTTTACTTACGATACAGGGTTAGGGGCTGGGACTGGAACTTCTAGAATGACTATTATTAATATTGTTATATACGACTAACGTTACATGTCCGAACTGTGGTTCAAATTTCCTTGCAGTATGCTCATTTTTTATAGACATAATCTAAAAAATAATATAATAAGTGAACAGAACGGAGTGTAGGCTCTCTCTGTCTACCCAGCCAATATGAGATAAAGTGTGAAGAACGAAAAATATATGTAACAAAATCTATTATTTTTTTTTTTATTAAATTAGGGTTTTTAAAGTATATAATTTAAATATTGATGACATTTTGAATATGTTAAAATATTATTTGAGTATTAGCGGCTGACCTAACCCCTGCGCGTCGACCTTGCTAACTTTACCTCTGGACCTTTCGAATTCAGGTTCCTCAATTATTTCATACTGTTTGCCAGATTGCGACTTACACAAGTCCATCGTGCGAAATGCTTAATTTCATTGTGTTTGAATTAATTATTATCTAGGCTTTCATACTGGAAGCCGTGATGTTCTCTGTAACATGTATGTGAAATTTAGTTTAGTTAATATTGACTTTTCTTCAATATGTTCCAATTAGTTAGTATATTATTAATATTATCTTAATTCTATAAAGAAGAAGAATTGACAATATCTGGAATAGTATCGCGATCAACTGCCGAATATTAGTTAGTACTTGTTGTTAATATATTTCGATAAGCAATTTAATTAAGGCCCTTTGAACTTATATTTGATTTGTAATCTATAATCAGCAATGAGGTAAAATCGCCAATCCTTATCCTTAACACTGTCGAATGTCAAAATCGGCAACTTTACAGGAGAGCCCGTCAAAGATTAAAATATATTTTATATACGGCCGTGGTAAATGAAAATCTACTACACTTTAATTTAAAACTCTATAGATTTTCATAAAAAAACCATTCGTCACATCCGACAAAGTTAATAAAGACTGGCGAAATACACTTTTACATAAAAAAAAAACTTAGGAAACTCTATAATATGATGCTATCAACCTTACGTCATGGAAACGTCTGACGTCAGCGTCAGCCACTCTCGTGACTCCATTCACGAATACGTCTATGACTACGACTTAATTTTCGATCACGGCTTAATTTACACCTGCAATATAAATATATACCTATAAATACAACCAATAGGTGCTTTCAATAACATTAGCAAAATTCTATTTATAGAGAGTAGAGTAAAAGAGCTGTCGGAAATGTGTAGGTAGCAATTTATGAAAATATCGTCCCTCAGTGCTTAGGGTTAGAGTTCTAATATCAAAGTGACCTATCGTATTAGTTACCAACTTAGTCTAGATAAATATGAAATTCGTTAAGCGCTTATAAAGTAAAACGTAAAGTGCGACGGAATAAGTGCCGTCACTAAACACGCAATGTGTCGAATTTGGGCAGCAAACGGAAAACGGAGGGTCTTGTCACTACACACTACATGTCTGCTTATCCTGCGGATGCATGTAGCTTTAAAACAATGAATGTAACGTTGTATACGTTTTACTGTTGAAGCAAACACTGGGGGCAATACAAAAGAAGAAAAAAAACTATATGATCATTTTCTTTTTCTGAGATTTGAATTCATCTTAAGGCTATACTGTGTGATTAGGTGCTTAGTTTTCTGTCAATTTTGCAGAACAATAATATGTAGGAAGTGATGAAAAGTATTATAAATGAAAGTATCGCAGATTGCTTTGGAAAAATGATTATAAAATACGCATTAGTCTATATTTACTTTTTTGATCGCAATCGTACCATATCGTAACTTAGCAACTATTAGATTACTTTATCAATGCTCACTGAACGGTGTAATATGATTTTTTTCCTGTAAGTTTCCACACAGTTTGAAGGTCACTATTTTTACTAGTTGCACAATTAAATATAATTATTTAATTTTAATTTTAATTAACATTTATTACTTAAAACTATGATAAAACTTGAAACTTTTGTAAATTTTCTTGTTATGTTATTTTATTTGCATATACATATATTAAATTGAGCAAACATAAAGTTTTCCATTTGCTAGTGCAATTATAAAATTATATTTTCTATATCACACTATAATATTATATTATAACCACTTTTAATTAGTAAACACAACGTTTATGACACATCGTGTTGTGTTATTCGATACGATAGCGTTGGTAATGTCTTTAATAAACGATTTAAAGAAGAAAATACTAGGTAAATGATTGTGGTTTGCGGCCTCGGCAAACTCGATGTACGCATAAACATTTGTAATATATAAGATGACGATATTCTTTGTCCGGTCAAGTTAGCTCGTTAACGTCCTGCCAGGATGAGAACTAGTAAGTCAGACATTAAAAAAGCGTCCCTTGCAGGCGGTCATTGGCTGCGGGCGGCGGGCGGCGGGTCGGCGGGCCGCATTCCTGTGCGCCAGCGCACGCACAGCACGCCCACACACACGCGCGCACTCGCCTCGTATATAGAGCTCGTTCATTAATAACGCCACCGGCCGTGTCACGGCTTCCGGCGGCCCCTCTCACTCGCCTTCATTCAAATACAAATTACATTTCGTTCTATCAGATGAAGCTTATAGAAGCGACTAGCTATCGTGCGCGGCCCGTCCTGTCGGTCCTTTGTTTCATACTTGCGAGGGCCACGATATTATTAACTAGTATATGTTGAGAAGGTATAAATAAACAGGTGAGTTTGCGATAAAATTGGTCCGCCCGCCCACATCCAAATCGAAGTAAATAGCTATGTTGTCAGTATCAGATCGGTTAGAACGGCGCGGCGCGTGGGCGAGCTCCCCTGAATGGACGTGTCGAGCGTCGCCCACGCGCGGCCTACGCGAGCTCCTTTGACGCTACCTACTATAGGTGCTTATTGCCTACTACTATCTAGTACCTACTCTTTTATATAAATAACACGTAATTAATAAACAACGAGAATAGAAAAAATAAACGAATAAAATGTTGTCAATTATCTCATTCTACCTACGTAAATAGTTTGAATTATTAAAGTAGCAAAAAACTCTAGTACCACTGCTCTGAGAAACTGACTTAGGTATCTTAAGCGTTTTAAACAATTTTTAAAACATGATGGTGGCATCAATTTACTTTAGTAATGAAAATTTCAAAGAAATACACATAAACATGACTGTGTATGTTTTCTCTTTATTGATACTACTTATTCGTATGAAAAATTATAATTGCGTATCGGATGCGTGTTCAAGTAGCAAAGATTGTTTTCAATAAAGTGAACTGAATGGCGTCTCGCGAGTCACAAAATAGAGGGCGAATTCGGGAAAGTTACCGCGTGGGTGTAGACGCGTTGGCGTCGCGCGGGCTGGCGTGGGGCGGCGGGGGCTGGAGTAAGGCGGCCATTGATCCACGGGGGCAGGTGAATGGGGCACCCCTCCCTCATTGAACAACCCCGATCGATCTTACCAAGGCCCGGGTGCCGCGCCGCTCTCGACGCCCCCGTCGCCCTCGCCCGAGCCACGAGGTTACATACTGACGGCGCAAACTTCAACCTAATTGATAAATTATGTGTCAAACTTCTTTATATTACGTTAGATGTTATTGAGGCGATGTAAATTGCATCGCTTATATATATGGAAATTTTGCGATATGATTAGAAATATATAATAAGGGTGTTTCTTATCATTATTAATGGACTAATAGATAGTTCTCAATTACAAGTTTATATCTTTACGTCATGTTAAATAAATAAAATAGGAGGCATACGCCCAGAATCTGCCGGATATAGTTCCTACACCTATTATACAATAATTACATATGTACCATGTAGGTAATGTAAAACGGTATGGTTACCCCATTAGTAGTATGATAAAATGGAGAGTTTTGTCATTTATCCGCTATTGGTATAATATTACGTGGGCGGAATGACGATATATGTAACTCAAAGTAACAACTCCAAGTTAGGACTTTAAAGCCTGTAATCAAAACTGAATCTAAAATAAATTTCACCTTTGCTAAATACCTAAAGGCGTGATCTTTCCATTAATATTACATTATTAAAGTTAATCTTTTAACTGTAATTTACAGGTCACTCCGTATATCCGGCTCGGGCTGCGACGACGCGCTGTCGTCCGGTTCGTCGTCCGAATGCGAGGATGCACACACACATGTGCAACAGGACTTTCCGGTAGAAATACTGCCGAACCTCTACCTTGGCAATTCCACGAACAGCGGAGACTGCGAGGCCCTCGCGAGGCATAATATCAAGGTATAATTTTATATAAATATAATTTTGATTGCTAAATGTAATGTTTTATAATTTTAATATTTGATAGGCCGTCATGAGGGACACAGGTTACAGTGTTGTCTGAGCGTTATATTGTTGGTTCTATCATCATTCGAGGAAATAATTATGTCTAACAATATTGCTTTTACATCGTAAAATTACTTTTAATTTATAAAGTTTTGACCATAAATTTAGCTAGATATTTAACTAGCGTATCAATGTAATCGCCAAAGTGAGGCAAATGCTAATTATAATAATATGTTTATTATAATTTTCCAGTACGTGTTGAACGTGACGCCGGATCTGCCCAACACGTTCGAGGCGGAAGGATGCGACATCAACTATCTGAAGATACCCATCGCGGACCACTGGAGTCAAAATCTCGCAGTGCACTTTCCACAGGCCATACGATTTATAGGTGCGTATAAATACTTTGTGCTAGTTTCATATCTCCTCGTCCACTGACATCCAGCCTTGCTCTTCATATACGCTCTCCGGAAGGTACCTTTATTTAGGTGTTCCTTATCGATACTGTGGTCTTGAGGGTCACCAGAGATCCCTGTATGAGTCGGTTCATTTATAATGTTGCTTGTATAATGTATATTGAAGTAGTACAGCGTGTGATTATGAATGCGATGGTTGCGGGTTCAATTAGGCTCCTCGATGGTGAATTATTTTCTATTTTTTGTTCTATAAACCGCGGCGTTGAATTTTGCTGCAATGTCTCACACACTTAGTCATCTTTGGCTACCCTAATACGGATACAACGTAAAGTTGAAAAAAATAAAGAAAATAATTGTTTGAACAACCAGCAAGATATGTATAGTGATATATTATAAAACATTACGCCATTTATTAAAGTTACTTGAATTGAAATGTCATTTATATTTTGATAGATATTTATTAGTTAGATAAGCAGAAAAAAGTTATGTTTTTTTTTTCACGTCAGTAACTTGAAGTTGGTTCAATATTATAATATGATAAGATAATTTTGTAAAATTTTGTATTATTTTTTACATATTTACTGTTATAGCTTACAGTTTTGCATTTAATGTATGTTTTATTCAAAACCTGCCTATTAAGCACTTTCACTGTAGGATATCATTTAGGTCAATCGTACATAATTTAACTAATGTTTTCACATAAACATCCATTATGAAATATATGACTAGAACCTGCTCGTTCGCGAGCTCTTTACACAATTCGAAGGTTGGCAATTTTTTTATATATTGGTTATTTTACTTCTGTTAAGACTTAAGGCAATTATTACCATGCAGTGGGGCAATGAACTAATACGGTTCTGTGACTACGTAAATGTTAATATTAGTAAATAAGTTACATTGAGGCCAGTCGTGGCGCGAGGGCAAAATAAAATGTTTATTTATAGTTTTATTTTCATTTCTTCGCCCTGGTGTCGAGGCAAAGCACGGCGTTGGGTTCCGCCACAACACAAATGCTTCAAGAACTCGGTTATTTATTTACCTACCATTAAAATATATATAAACAAAGCTTAAAAATGTCTTAAAACGTATATTTTAGTATTTTCTTTCCTAAATTGAATGTACAAAATAGTTTGATGTGATAAATATATTGTAGAGTTAAATTTTTACTTTATGTCGGTCGTCATGACGTGGTAGCACTACGCCTGACTGTAACCGAACTGGTCGTGAGCTCAATTCGTACATGGAAAATAATAAATATTTACATTTCCTCGCTCTGGTCACGAGGCAAAGCGCGGCATTGAGTGCCACTGACACATAATGTCTCCAAAATGGAAGGTGCGTGGGGAACAGTGTCTTAACACACCCTCCTTCTGTCCCCTCTCTCCTTCTGAGAATTCCTTTTGAATACTTTCTACCTTCTATATGTGGGATACATCGTTAAAATGCTAAGATATCTATTCTTGTGATGCAGAAGAAGCAATGTCAGCACACTGCGGGGTGCTGGTGCACTGCGTGGCGGGCGTGTCGCGCTCCGTGACGGTGACGCTCGCGTACCTGATGCAGCGTCACCGCCTGTGCCTGCGCGACGCCTTCGAGCTCGTGCGCAGCCGCAAGACCGACATCGCCCCCAACTTCCACTTCATGAGGCAGCTGCACTCGTTTGAACGGGACCTGGGCTTGCACGAGCGGAGTGCCAACCTTCCCAAGGTGTGAATCATTTGTGATTTCACTTTATTTTGTCTTGATAGGATTGAATATTAAAGTCAATGCAACAGTCTTAAAATTGTTTTGGTAATAGTTAACTTAGATGATCTATTGTGCAAACGAGCGAAGCAAATTGTAGCAATTTCTTTAATTGCTGTTAAAGTTTAAGTTAAGCATATAATATATTATTTCTTAACAGAACGTTAAGCTACTTATTACCAAGGTAGTTGAGCGATAGTTACGGGTTTAATTCCCGTTTTCATATAAAAATATTATCATTTTCCTCGTTCGTTTCGACAGAACCCAATTAACTAGTCAATATATCCTAAATAGGCGGAAAGGCGAAATGAGACGAATGTGAAATCAACGGCGTGAATATACTCGGTGCGCCACTGTCCTCGTATCGGTACTTGCGCGACGCGACATACGCGTGGTGCAGTGCGGTCGTGCGTGCGCAGGTGCTGGCGGAGCTGCGCGTGCGCCGCGCGGCGGGCGCGCCGTGCGGCGTGTCGCCCGACTCCGGCATCGAGTTCGACCGCTGGGCCGACGCGCGCCACGCGTGTCTGGAGAGGCACTAAACAACGCTTCTTCGTTTGTGTTTTAGAGATAATCCTTTCCTGTATTGTACTCTCTACTATTGTTCTATCTACTTTTTTTTTCAAACAAAAAGAATACAAATGACATAGTGACATAGTTATGTGACGTGACGGAGAAGAGTTGTGGTGGGAGAGATATAAAAAAGAACGTGACGGCGCGACACGTGGCAGGTAAAGAATGCGTTACGTGACACTTAAACGGTCGAGTGCGGAGTGCGACTGACTGGCGCCGTACGACGGTAACTGTTGCGTATTTATAGTTAAATAGATACTTTTTATATATACACTATTGTAACGAGATAACGGTATTAACATAATTATTATGTACGTTCGTAATATTATTTTTTACAAAAACTTTTTATCTCTTATTTATAATCGCCCACCTCTAATAATTAATTATTTTAATCATAGTTAACTAGTTAGTTGTCATTGCGTTTGAGCGCACAGATAGATGGGACGCAGCTGAACTTCGACTGCTGCTATATCCATATATTTAAAGTTTAAAATCGAAGAATATATTTATAGTTTAAATAGACTAAACATAAATACTATTGTTTATTTTTCTATTGATCTTCTCGTAACCTGTAACGTGAATTCTGTAACCTCAAACGATTCCTTTCTATAGTTGATAATATTTTAAATGTTTAGCCATTAGTCACGCTTATAAATGTGTATTTTTATATTAAAAAAACTACAGTAGCTGCAGCAACGCCAGTATTTACGTGATATATTGATTTTATACAGTTATTATATTTGAATTGGCATTTATTTTTAAAGTGCTGTTAAATCGTCATATTTTTCTATATTGTCAAAATTTTATTTCACCGTCTCCTAAATACTATATGTAAATAAATCAAGCTTTAATGTTAAGTATGTTACGGTATTGTAGTAAATTGTTACAAATTGTAAATTTGTTGTAGACTAAGTCTTAGGGGCCGCCCTTTAATTACGTCACACAAATTTCACATTTAAGTCCACCTCTATATATAAGTCTATATGTGAGACCGCCCGGTCTAGTGTGACGTCACATATTTTGCAATTTAGCACCTACAACTTATAAAATTAAAACGGCAGTGACGAAATTGTGTACATATTATATTTTGAAACGTGATGTCACGAAAGGCCGGCAACGCACCTGTAGCTCCTCTGGGGTTGCACGGGGTCGTGGGCGGCGGTAATCACTTACCATCAGGTGACCCGCACGCTCGTTTGCCTTGTCCTTTTCCATAAAAAAAAACGATATTTAAGAGATGGGGAGTCTCCTTCCCCCCTCCCCCTCGTTTGACGTAATCAACGGGTGGCCATTTATATGAGATGAGATTGGACTTCCTATCGATGCCAAGCGGTCATCACTCGTTATAAGCTTCACGTTGAAACAGTTATTAACATTTTGTGAAAGTTTTTATGTGTATTTGTATTCCTGTACTCCGCGCGAGTACGTAAGGGCGATGGTGATATCATTTTTTTAGCTTTAGTTGCACGATATACTCGAGTTTTATATTACTAGACGTAATTTTATGGTAAATCGTATTTGCACAAAATCACCAAAGCCTGAAATTTACATGTAACGTCATTGTATGCCGTTAGTTTAGTTTCGGAGTCTGATTCACACTTGCGACACCTAGAAGTTATAACATAAAATATTATTTGATTAATTAAGACATTTAAATAAATTATTCTCATATTATCAACAGCCATACGCCATATGTCGCATTCGCGTGAGAATCAAACCCTGATAAAATGAAACGGCAAATTTATGTACCTGTAAGATTCATTGCAACAAATTCTGTGACAATTTAATGTATTTTTTTTTTAATTCCTTTTGTGTATTATTTATAAAATCTTTGCGACAAGCGATTGAGGTGTCTTGTCTTGAAAATTTGTATCGCACATAATATAGAAGGTCTTGTACAAATTCATGAATGCCACACGGCAAACATAAAGTTAACCTCAAAACAAAATATAAACACTGTTAAACTATTTGTTTTTCATTTCTCTTAGAATTCCTTTTTGAGTATTTTTTTTATCTGATGCACTGTTATTGCCACAAGCTTAGCTTAGTTCATTACATTATAATATTCATTTAATTTACCACAAATAGATTTAAAGGGCAGTCTTTTTTTAAAATTTCTTTTACAAAGTTCCGAGAAATGTTATAGAATACATTTATAAAGATGTAGCTTGTTAGAATAGTGGTGCACTTAAATTGTATTATTGCAAAGATTTGCAATAGAACACAAGTTTATGAGAATGGCTTCTAATAAATTCAAAATTCAAGCAAAGATCTTTATAATATAAAGTGCTTCGATTATAAAAATGTGTAAGCAAACGAAAAAAGTTAAATTTAAGAATTTTTAAAAATGGAGTAAAACTTTCACGCAAAAATTACTGAAGGGATTTGGATAAAACTTCACATTGATACTACTTTACTTTTTACTTAACATTTATATTACTTACGTATGAGAATAACACAGGCTACAATTTGGCTGTAACAGGAAGTGTAAGTGAGCGAAGCCGTGTGTGGTCGCTAGTGGTTTTATATACACATTTTTTTAACAAAATTAGATCTTAAATCAGCTTCATGCTATCCTATCCTATCCTATCCTATCCAGCAGGTTAGGCAGAAGGAACCTAGTGTTAAAGCACTCCGTTCCCCACTCTTCTCGAGTAGGAATCAAATACTTCCTTGCTCTTGAATGGTGAACCCGTAGATACTGTCGATCCTACAGTATTTCTCGGTATCACTATAGATTCCATATTGCAGTGGGGACTCCATATTAATTGGATTAGCGAATTGACTTAGCTCTGCGTTTCGCGGTCAAAAAAATTTGATCATTAGCTGACATAGAAACGGCTCGACTTGTTTACTTCAGCTACTTCCATAGCATTATGTCCTATGGGATTTTACTTTGGGGTAATTCATCCGGTATTCAACCAATATTTGTCCTGCAGAAGCAAGATATTCGTGTAATCTATAACTTAGGCCCTAAAGACTGTGGGGTGCGACATCGGATAACCTCCACGTGCGTGCGTTTGCTGTTGGCCCTTTTCGACGGGGGACGAGCAGTAAAGCGTACCGGTGCACCCTGGGCGACTAATGTCCCCGCGTCGCGCGGCCAGTGGCGGTCGAGGAGCACCGTGAGGTTTCAGTGGGTATTCGGACAGCCTACCATCTGCCAGTCCGTGAGCCCCACATAACCCGCTCGAGTCCCTCGGACTGGTATCCGTAAAGAGATTTCCTCACGAAAAAAAAGGCCCTAAAGACTAGTCTAAGACAAAAGTTAAACAAAATTAATATATCGACAGTTGCATCTCAATATATTTTTGAAAATTTTATGTATGTAAAAAAAACATTAATAATTTTACCAAAATTAGTGACGTTCATAATATTAACAACAGGAACAGGTTTAATCTTAGTGTTGTTTTATGGGATAACTTGTACGCTTTTACAATAGGATCCCAGAAAACGTCAGAGAATTTTCAATATCACGATTTTAAAAAATTGCGAATAGACGTTTGTGTGTTAAAGGTTATTACCAAATTGATGATTTTATAAATGGGGCCAGTCGTGGCGCAGCGGCACGAAGCGTGACTGTAAAACCGGTTGTGGGTTCGATCCCTACTCGAAGAGATGAAATATTTACTTACATTTATATACAATAAGTCCCGCCGAGTTTCTTGCGCCGGTTCTTCTCAGGTCTGAGGTCATTAACTTTAGTGAACTGGTGGTCAATTATTTGACTTCTTATTTTAAATAAAACAATTTGAATTTGAATTTATAAGTGGTAGTAGAATAATAATAACAATATCTTTTTTTATTAAATATATCATGTTACCATTCACAATAATGATGTTTCATCCTTTTATTATTTCGTCGTACTGTCTTAAGTCGAGAGGTTGCTCTGTATTGCGGATAAGCCAAAAAAAAATATTGTTCTACAATAAACTTATTCGTAAAGGGATTTCAATGGTAGTAATAAAACAAACTCAATGTTAATTAGTTTATTTTAATGTTGATAATAGTTAAAGTAAATACACTAAACTCTATAAGCGATACAATGATTTGTGTAATAAGTATAATATCAGTTAACAATATTGAGGGTCCATTCGTAAGAGACTTCTAACGTGGAATACGGGAGTTGCTCCCATTTCTACAGTATAAATATATACAAGTGAGCCGAAACCGTTCTATAAAATATTTATTCTCGCTAATTGACTATCGTTGGGTGAAATATTGAGGACAATAAGTCGCTCAGTGACTACTCTAACACCTACCTCCAATAGGCCTCGCATACAATCCGTTAACTTTCGATATAATCGTAATTTCATTAAATAAACTTTTACAAATACAACGGGAGTAAAAACCTCAATGCGATGTTAGGATCTTATAAGCTACTCTATATACAATAATAAATTGGTGCCACCAAATGTAAAGCTAAGTAGTTGCTAATGATTAAATACCTACGAGCTACCGTAGTTGTGACCTGCAGTCGTGAAGCTGCCTCGCGTTCAAATAAAGGGCCAACCATACATTACGTCTTATGAATTTGTCAATTTTTTGATCCACATAAATCGCCCTTGTCACGGCTGGTCACATTTGTGAGAATTTTCCACACTTTTGTGAGTAATTTACACTCAGAAATTATTAAAACAGCAGTTCCGATATTATGTTTGCATATTATATTTCGAAATGTGATGTCACGAAATTTAGGACCCCATCCCACCCCTTGTGTCGTGAAGTAATTTATGAAAGGCCCCTAAAGGCGACGAGGTGAACATTCTTTTGGCACTAAACGTTCTTTTGTCAGTATTTACAAGAAGGCAAAGTTTTTATTGCTTACGAATTAAGGTTAACAAATGGTGTTAAGTAAGAAGATAATTAGCGATACTCGTGATGAATTTGTGTCATACACAGAATTGTGGCTGATGATATAAAGAGGAATGCTTACAAGAGACAGCAAATAGAATCATTCTTTGGAATGTAACGAAGTTTAACTGTTAAATATAATTTATATGTAAAAGAAAATTATAATTTGATTACTTGCTAAACACACAAAGGCACCCACAGATTAAATTTGTAATTAATATTGGTCCTTCTGACAAAAAATTCGTACACATAAAATGTTATTATAATAATGGCACGCGACAAATTTGGATTACGGGCTATATTTTTCTATAATTATTTATTTTCTATGTGCCATTTATATCTTCGAAAATATCCTTATACATATATAGATATCTAAATTTCAAATATACTCAAATAATTTCTATGTAAACGGTAGATGCTATAAATCACTGTAAAACATTGCACTAGCTGCTAAGGCGATATATATATAAAATATCGATTAAAATCCCTGTCATAAAAATATATTCCTTTATAAGACATGCCTTAAATCTATGATTGACATAAAATCGGTGCCAATATTGGTAAATGATTTTTAAGGAATAATTTCCAAAATATAAAAAAATCTTTCTGGTCCATAAATGTGTAAATTATGCACATATAAAGCACAAAAACGGATGTTAGAACGCGTTAAACGAATCCTCATTGTAATACTGAAAAATTGTAAACAAATTATACAGGATTCATTTACTTTCGTTGCGCCACTATACCATATAATTTTTATATATTCATCTAAAACTTATATGGTTAATATGAAAAAGTGATTTAATTTATATGATGTCGATTTCACGTCATAATTAGGTTTAGTGTACTGCATCGATGTCTCGCTGTGCCCGTGATATTTTCACCTGAAAATAAAAAAAAAAATTATTCATGCTGATTACTAATACTTACTATTTAGCATATTTTTTTTACGTCGTAATCAAAAGAATGGGCAGTTTAAGTTTCAATCATTAGATGATAATGTTTATTATATTTGCACAATTTAATTATATTTGCACAATTTAATTAAATTTGCACAAACAGAAAAAAAATAAAGAAAGATAAAGTTTTGTATTGTTAGAAATCAGAAGTGCTTACTTAACGTATTTATAAAACAAAAAAAGAATAACATATAGTCCAAATGTTTGTAAATTATTCGGACAGAGTTTCTACGTAATTCTGATTGGCAATATTTGCTTCTTCCTTTCCCTTTCCATAAACGTAAAACGTAAGTAACGACTTACAATTAACTGGGTTGATTGATATATGGCGACTGTCCATGAATTCCGTTACAAGTTAAGAAGATAGGTCGTCTAAGAAGTGCGACATTGTGTGACAAGGAAGGTAAAATAAAACGTAACATTTCGTGATATCTCATTTTTAATATAGTATGCAAACATCATTTCGGAATTGCTGTTTTAATGTATTAATTGCTAGATTTGTCTTGAAACTAGGTCGGGATGGAGTCGAGAAATCGTGATGTTCCTATAGTGTAATGTATAGATTGTCTTTTATAGAGTTCTTCATCCACGGGTACCCTATTATTAAACGAGATGACTAATAATATTAAATTAATATAATATATATTAATAATATACAAGTGAACAGTACAATGATACCTTATCCTTGGGTGTGCTGGCTTCGCCGGACTCCAGGGCAAACATTTTCATTTTCTCTTTAAAAGAGAGGTGTTCCGGGACAGGCGCGGGCGCGGCCCGAGCTTGGGCTTCGGCGAGACGACGAGCGCGTGGATCTCTGTAGGTTAAAAGATATTTTTTAGCTTCAAGCTGTATCCCGCACATAACAGGGTAGGCAACCTACTGCTAAGACGTTTTCCACGCATCGCCAAATTTTTAAGATTGAGTGACGGAACGTAACTCCGCGCTGTGTTCGCCAGAGTGTGAAAAACAGGCTGTGTCAGAAATAATAAAACCAATTTTACAACAAGATGCCAGTCGTGGCGCAGTGCCACAAAGTGTGACTGTAAAACCGACTGGTTGTAGGTTCGATCCCCACTCGAGAAGATGA
>DWAN01001357.1:0-18174 GCA_018230445.1 Heliconius hewitsoni | reverse complement strand
GAGTTCTGCCACTCAACACGCAATGCCTCCAAAATTCGGCATAAAGTGGGGAACGAAGTGCCTTAACGCTAGGTTCCCTCTGCCTATCCCACTGTGTGTGGGATACAGCGTGAAATATATATCCAAAATAAAAAAAATCTATTATAATTATGTATCTACATTGTGAATGATTTTCCACTATTTTATTTACTAATTTAAAAAAATAAAAAAATTTACATGAGTAACTTTTTATTTTTTTTAATTAAATAATAACACAAGCATATGGAAAAATGTAGCTTTTAATATGCCTCACATTACTAAAATCATTTATTGTTTGTAGAGCAACTAGAACCAGCCAGTACTAAAACAAGAACAGTGTTTAAAGAGAAGAAGAAGAGAAGAAAGTGGTTAAAGATAATTTCGGTTAGATATTTCTGATTCTTTTTTCTGATTCGAGACAGTGGCGAAACTCAACGCCGCGCTTTGTCAAGCCGATGCGGGGAAATTAAAAGCAATACGTTTTCCCCTTAAGATGCTTAGTTACATAAAAAAATATTTTTATCAAATTTATAACTCCATACTAGTACATATTTAATTCATATACCAATAATATATAATATCAATTTATACTTGTTTCAAACTAAACGAAAACAGCTGCTTGACTTCTAAAATATTTACCGGTCGATGTAGAGCGTAACTCTACATCGACCTAATTGAACTTTGTTTGGGCGGCTCTTTATTTAATTCTGTAACAAACTATACGTATAATTATTGTTTATAAAGTTTACAACTTGTACAGTTACAGTTCTTTCCTAATATTGATATGAGGGATTATGAAATCAAGTACGTGTAGTGAATCTCATATTTGTATAATGTCATGTACAAAATACATCCACTCCGCCGTGGCGTAATTGGGACGTTGGTGACTTAGCGATTATTTGAATCGCGTTCAGAGGATTTTTTTTCTTGAAATATGTATTTTAAAGATTTGGCATAAGCTATTGTAACAATATGTATCTTAGTATACGATGAAACAACTACAATAATAAAAAAGTAGAGGTCAAACCGCCTCTTGTACGCACATAGCATAGGGGTGTTACTGCAAACGTGACAAGTTGTAGGTTCGATTCGAATGAAAATATAAATATTTCATTTCCTCAAGTGTGAATCGAACCCACAACTGCCTTGTGTAGTTTGGCATCAAACATATATAAAATGCTTAATTTGTAACAAACCAACCGGAACTCAACACGCAATGCCTCTAGAATTCGTCGGTAAATGGGGAACGGAGTATCTTAACACTAGATTCCCTCAGCCTATCCTGCTGTGTTCGAAATACAGCGTTTATATATATTTTATATTTATTTATAAAAGTAATTAAGAATTTATTTTAATGTATTTTTTTTTATTCAGTTATGTATGGACTCATTTGTTTCGATAATTAAGTACATATGGGCAAAAACCATACTCGTATATTGTATACATAGTTTTTTACCCCATTAGTTATGCACTAGTAATAACATCATTAGAGTTACATATATCGTCTCCGCCCATACGTTTTGTATCGTTTTGGCTCCCTACATCCGTTTTCTATTTGTACCTACGTTTACCAAGGGCCCCAAAACTAGGGATTAAATACATTAAAAGTAGTTATTACGTTTTATTTTCATATATCTTTATTACGTTTAAAATGTGTCGTTTTATCGTTAATAGATAAGGGCAAATACGCTTGTATTAAACTAATTAACATGACCAATTATTAAATTTATAAAACGTAGAAATAAGAAAGAAAATAACAATATTTTCCAATAGCTTTTAATGATCAAAATGAACATTTTGGCTAAACGGTGATAGGTGAACTTGTATGACTATCAGCACGCGAGCAATATTGTCCACGACATAGCGAACACCGAACACTCGCTATTATTGAAACGATCGATTAAATCAAACCAACCGGAACTCATTTCGACCACTACAAGATTCGTTGGTGCAGAGCACGCGTCTCGATTACCGAATCGATTCGAGAAGCTAACTCCGAACATGCATCGATATACAATTATACCCGTGCCTCGAACATCTCACTATTAAATAGAACGTTTTTGTTTAAATCCGAGTCGAATCGAAAATTTGAATACTGTTGTTATTCCGGATCATCTTATATTTACGGTTTTTATTGGATTTTATCATGCGACGGGAGTGCGGAATGTGTTTATGGATTCACGCTTCGTCTTCGAAATTCCTCATAGATTTTATAGTCTTACTGAAGAGAATTCTAGGGTTTTAATAACCTACAATAAGGATGTGCCCATGGACTTTATAATGCTGTTGAAAATGGATATACATAAAAACATAATAGACATAAAATAATGATTGCATAAAATAATGATTGCATAGAGGAAACTGAACTGTCTACAATTAGTAACGAAACATTAGATACTACATAGGGACATTTACCCTTCCATTAAAGCGGTAAAACTTTGTGAATCTTTGTTATTGTATAAAAGCTTTTTCCAAAACGACAGACTCGCTTCACGGCGTATTACAAAATCATAAAATAAAATGAAATAATGTTTGTTGTGACAGCTCTTCCCGCATGACAAAATGCGTACATTCATAACGGACCACAATATCGTAAATAAATTCTGAATAACCGTATCATTTAACTGATATTAAATAAAAATGTGTAACATGATCTTGGGATCTGGGGTTATCATTGCATTAACTACATATAAAATATTAAATTGAAACTTATTTTACATCAATCCATTTATTGTATTGTATTATCTTTGTATCTACCGGTGGAGTTTGCGGCTACATTGTTATTTTTTTTAATAGATACTTTTATAAAAAAATGTAAAGCACAATAAAATACATCGTTTCTCAAACAATATATTGCGGTCAGAAAAAAAGATCAAAACAAATATTTTTCTCCTCGCAATAAAGTGAACCCGCATAGTATGCAACTTACCCAGAAATTTGTCACAGTGAAATATGACGATAAAAATGGAATTGAATATGGCCATTCGCCCTGATGGTGATGCGGTAACCATCTAGTCCAGAGAATCCCAAATAATTATATAAGGCCCGCATCGTAATACATAAAACAAATAATAATTTATTACATGAGTTCTGTATAACAGTAAACAAATAAAGATGATTTAAAATATTATAAATTAAATAAATAGTCATATATTTCAGATTACTTTTTCTACGGATCGCCATTTTAAAAGCTCTGACTTAACAAATCGGTCGCCATTGCGTCGAGCGTCAAAATTCAATGCAGCTTCGGGCCTCGTAACTCAAGTGCAATGTCCCACGAAATCAATATAGCAAAAGTTCATATTTCTTTGCGAATGATATTTATATATCAAAACCTGTTGGTAAGTAGATTGTTTATGTCTGAGCGAGTCAAGTTTTTTTATTTATCTTAAATATTCGCAATATTGTAAATTAATATTAACCTATATTTGTTTGGCTGCAGGACTTTTTTTATTGGTACAAAATATCATTTTATTAATAACATATTCATAACTCACAAAAATATTTTAATTCATATGAAAGTATGTAATAAGAAATATTTAAAAATTGTTATATTATTAAACAGATTTGTGAATCAATTGCAATTATTAATTAACAATAAATAATTAAGACGCTCAAGCTTCAAATATGCTTATTATTCATATAAAAAGTATATATAAGATGCTAATAATGCTTAAAGAAAAACAAATTGAACAGACAGATCAATTACGAGTCGGACTCGTTGACGGTGAAGATTCCGTACCAATTTCAGGATTGTAGATCAACAACAACAAACTTTAAAAATTTTACAAACTTAAGTTTGCAGGCGTATGCATTCATTTAGTACGAAATGAACCATAAATATAAATTTATAATCCTTTTTCTGTGAACCTGATTGTGTGTCTATGTCTATGTGTAGACCTGAACATTTGACACTAATTTAATCTTAATACCTCTACGCAATCTCGAGATAAATGATCTTGAGAGACCGACAGACGGACAATAAAGTGATCCTATATGAGTTTAGTTTTTCCTTTTGGGGTACGGAACCTTTAAAATATAATAATTTGCTAGCCACATTGTTTTGCACTCTTAAAATTAAATATTTTTTTAAAATATTTAAGCTAAATTAATCATTATTGAGACACAAACAGCCAATACAAGATCCATTTGTAGTGTAAATCGAATAAACTTAATGGAAACATGGCGTGCAATCAAACGGCAAGAACAAGCATAAATTTATTAACGATGCTAAAATATCACCACATAAATCGATATTGGAACTGTCAGTTTATCGACAATTATTCTTAATTGGATTATGAAAGCGGTGCAGTATCCTTGGGCCGTGGCATAAGCGATCTGCATACGACAATGCACTTTTTAAGTAGTATAATCTGTTTAATGAATGTGTTCGTTTTTACCATTATCAAAGAGATATAAAAAGTTGAGGCCAGTCGTGGTGCAGGGGCACAAGCGTGTGACTGTAAACGACTGGTTGTGGGTTCAATTCCCACTTGAGGAAATGAAATATTTAATATATTGATATCTTCGCTCTGATAATAAAGCAAAGCGCGGCGTTACAACATGCAACGCCACCCAAATTCGGCGGAAATAAAGAATTTAGGTTGGAGGTGTCTTAATAGGAACAACGTGTCTTACCGCTAGATTCCCAGGTTTTCTCTGCTTAGCTTTCTAAAAAAAGTATATATTATTTCAATCTTTTAATGTACTAAACTATTTGTAAATTAAATAGACCGCGGAGACGTTAGATTTAGTAAAAAAATTCTCATTTTATTAAAAACATTACAGTATATCGATCTAGTTATCTAGCATTAAATCCACATAGGTATATGGATCCTACCTTAGATTTCTAGAATCATGTGCGTATCATTCAATGAGCCATGCCTATACCTTCCTGTAAATACCCTCTATCTTTCATACCTTAGTCCACACTCCGACCTGTTTCGCGTAGCCGTCGGTCCTGTACTGATATCACGGAGACACCTCAGAGCATCTGATTGGCCAATGGAAAGGGGCGGCTCTCCTCCTCTTTCGCAAGACAGTTGATAATTGTAAAAAATGTACTGTGTGACACGCGACTAATGAGTTCCCAATATTCTTGCGGTTAAAAATAATAGCTGTCAAAAAGGCCGTTATATCCTGAGAATGTTTCTGGTGACTTAACATTCTTATTAATAAAAACTGTTTTTTGTCAAATAAAGGAATAAATTGTCGAAGCGATACGATGTCTTTTATTTATATGGATTCTTGAAAATATTTCATGCTAATGCTGACCGTACCCCACCTCTGTGCCTTGTTACACCAACTCTTGCTTCTACACCTTTAGTCGACAGTTATAATGAGGTAGATCTACTAATTTAATATATTTTTGAAATAACTAGTTTTTAAAAGATTAGGTATTTGCGACATATAGGATTTAAAGTAATTTAAATACTAATTTTAGGGTCGTTCTCAATTAATATCGACGTAACAAACCGCGTTCAAAGGCAGCCGCAGAGACATAGTATTAGACGGCTAATGGGTTATGATTATGATATTTACAACTACACCCGATACACTTAAGCCGCCGTTTCACTGTTCTTTTACAAGAATAACATTGTATAGAGACTATGTGAAGTTATAAATACTTATTATGTGTTAGAGAATATTTATCTTTTATTAACAATATATTTTTTTAATATAGCGCCTATTTATTCTATAAATAAACCGAACTACTATTAAATTCTTTAAAAAAAAATTACTTTTAATTAACAAATAACAAGTTAACGTTACAAGTGTATTAAGAATTAAATGCATTATACTTACAGCAACCATATTATCGCCACAGACAACTATACTTAGTAGCTTTACGACACACCCAATGGTTAATAAAAGCTTGTGCGGTCGTTTTCATTTTTATATATTCATAAATACTGCAGTAAAATGGAATGGAACTTCAGTAGGTACTTCTCTCTGTTACAGTACGTAGGTGTGACGACCTGGCGTTGTATCTATTCGGTTATTTTTATAATTTCTTCTTCTCAACTAACAGCCAAACTCAAGGAAACACTTTAGGTATTGATAAAATACATTTTTATTTGAAGAAGAATAATTTGTGTGATATTTTCAAGTTTTATGTTAACGTTTGTTTGTATTGATACAATGTTGTATAATTATATACAGTATCATGATCATTTTTAAAAGATAACTTGCAAATAGTAATTTAGTATATAGTGGATGTTAAAATATTATTTTAACGTATATTTAAATATTAAAATAAAATATCCTTTAATTTGACTACAAATTTAATATTTTACATTAAAAAGTAAGTTTTCTAATGAAAATCTGTGTTTAATTTCAACAAGCGCGATGTGTTGTGCCTACTGAGTGAAAACAGACCTTATTCAAATGAGGCGGCTTCGGGCAAAGCGTTGCCTAAATATTAGTTTAATATTTGGAAGATTGTATCGTAGACTTAGATCAACATCATTGTAATTCTAAAATTGTAAAATGATTCATTATTTTTGTTATTATGTATAGAATTTCACGTCTTTTTAGTACCTACAGTTTAGAAGTGATGGAAAGTATACAATTTTTCTATAATTTAAATTTCTATTGAAATAGACAAAGAAAGTGTATTGTTTAATAAATAATTATATTTAATTTTATAATTAATAATGATAGTTGATATTATTAAAAAATTTAACATAAAAAAAAACTAACTTTTATCAACAAGCTGTAACTGTTGGGCTGTGTGTTGAATAAATTATGTAAATAGTACAAGGCGGGTTCTCGCTTTCTTGTAAATGATTTGGCGTTTTGTGTCTAATGGCCGGTTTGATCCACGCACGGCATGTATTAGTGGCTCGAATTATTTAATTACTATTTATAGCTTGGAAAAGGGAATGCATGGGAAGTTAAATTTAATTTTAGTATGCTCTGGTTGGATCTATAAATACCATATTTACTTTTAAAAACATTGCAATCGGTAACGTAGATCTCTAAAAGAAAATTTGTCTAATTCATAATATATTTATTAGCTAAGAAAATTTATTCTATATCGATTAAACATCTTCAGTTAAATATTGACAATGTTGTAATAATAGTAAAGGTTAGGTATAGCGAAAAATAACCACAGGATCATGTAGAATAACTTATTAAAGTAATTAGGTACTCATATATATGAAATTTGATACTCTTGTGTACTAGTGTATTTGCTTTGTCTATATGAAAAGCTTAAGATAATGCTATGATTCTCTTATTTTATAAGTTGCGCCGTTTCTAATAATATTCTATATATAGAGATATTTGTATTTTGTAGTAGGTATGAGTTGTGGGCTTGATGTCCATTCAAGAGAATTATTATTTATTAATATTTTTATTTCTTCGTTCTAACACTTACTTGAGTTTCGCCACTCAACACACAATGCTTCGAAAAATTCGGAGGAAAGTGTAGAACGGAATGTCTTAGCTCTCTCTCTATGTTCTCGCTGCCTACCTCTGCCTGCTGTGTGCAGGGGATACAGCGTGTGGGATACAGCGTGAAGCTGTTTTTTTTTTAAGAAAGTCTCTATGGGTCTATGATACAGCTTAAAATTATTAATATGAGAAATCTGTATATCTTTATTACTAAAGTTTAATTAAGCTGTGCTATTCCTTTATGCCTTTATTTACTCTTTGTTCTTTTATTGCGCCCTTGGCGTGACCTACTGCTGGCACGCACCCTGTAATAGCTACCAATCGCATAATGTTTATTTCTTTAATGTACTTAAAATGCTTTCTACAAATAAATTTAATGGCCTGTCCTCCAGAATTTTGTTTATGTTCAGAATATTATTGCCAAAGCAGGTAGGTTCCTATTTATTAAATATTGAAAAAAGTTCAATATAATATGAAATACTAAAACTTACATGGTGTTTGACTTAATCTTGCTTAGATTGTAGTCAGTGATATCATCATATGGATATCAAATAAAAATTGTTGAGTTTAAATTTATTATAAAGAGAGAAAAGAAATAGAAAGAAAAAAGAAAATAAATATAATAATAATAATGTATTAGAAAGTAAAATTGAAAATTACATCTAGAACAATATAAAAATTAATTAGTATTAATAGCTAAAACAAAAAGAAACATATGTTGTTTATTTGCTTACACTGTGACAATTGTAGACAAGTTACTGTAAACTTTACAGTCTATCACGTCATGGCCGAAATCTTTTTTGACATTTAAAAAAAAAAAAATATTTTAAGACTTTTTTTAAAATTTATTTTGATCATCTCTTTTGCACCGTATATACTTCTTTGTGCGTCCTCATTCAACGTGAAATTGGCGATGTGATTAGTGCTCAACTGGCACGTTCGGAAAGTAGTAATGAACGAACAACAACAACAACATCGGAACTATGTAACAAAATATAGTTTTCTAAACTAAATACTGTATGAAATTTTCATTTATTGTATTAAATTAGATATGAGCCTAGTAGGTATTATAAACGCCGAGCAGTCATTTCAACATTAGATTTTTTTTTCATAAAAATATTGTCGTTATTTACTGCAGTATCTACTTAATGATTGAATATTTATAATATTTAAGTTTATAAAAAACATGTAAAATAGATATTGCTACCATATGAGGCTGTCGTGGCGCAGAGGCACAAGACTGCAATGCAACGTTTGCGGTTTCGATATTTAAAAAAAATCCCGCTGTATCCCGCACATAGCAGGGTATGCAGAGGGAAACTAGTGTCCGTCGAGAGGGAACGTCACAGTCTTACTGTCTCACAATATACACTGTCTCTTTCTTGCATTGCTAATCACCGAACGACGCCACAGTACCTCTGTCTACTTGTCGCTATGTTGACTACTACTTAATGCAATTTCTCTCATTTTAATCAAATCGTCAGAAATCACGATATAGTACAATATTGCATGCTTAAATCGCTTCCTGCAAATGATTTTCTTGTTACAATCTTTATTAATTTATTTAGTCTACATACTTCTATTGCATTTCTATTATACAATGTTTCAAATAATGGTGCGCCGGTGAAACAATATTTTTTTTATTAAAAACTTAAAAGCTTTTATGAATTATTTATTAATATTTTCATTTCATCGCTCAGATACCAAGAGAAAAGCCCGGCGTTGAATTCCACCACCCAACACGCAATGCATCAAGAAAGCCCGGGGAAAGTGGGGAACTGAGCGTCTTACCACCAGGTTCCCTCTGGCTACCCTGCTATATGCGAGATACCGTGAAGCTGAAAAAAATACCATATTACAATATTAATGAATACGATTACTAAATGCAGTTGCTAACTACAGTTATAAACATAAAACAGTAAAGTTTGCCAAGTATAGTTATTAATTTATAACTTTTCTTAAGGTAAATATGTAAAGATATAAATATTTAAATTATCTTTATCATTTAGACCAATTTTAACAATATCTAATTTGTTTAATCAATCTGATTAAACAAATTAGATATTGTTAAAATAAAAAGATTATTCTTAAATGTGCTAATGTCAAGACATCCCATTTCAATCGCCTTTAAGATATTGCATTAACGTTTTTGCATCACCCACGCGCTTGAAGAGACGCTTTATTTTGATGACGGAACGATTGGCTATGGTCCCGAAAGGAACCATTAAATTCGCATTCCACCATGTCGCAGGGAAAAACAAGAAAGAAAACTGGACCGGACGAGAGCCCCGAGGCCGAGGTGCAAACAGGGCGGGCCGCACCACTCCGCCACCTCGTTCCGAAAGTAGTGACAAATGGTAGCGGCATCTTTCATCTCCTTAACTTTTAAAAATACGACATTCAAAAATCAACTTTATATATTTATTTACTACAATACTATTTCAATTGCATGTTCATTAAAAGTGAATAAAAAAAAGACACAGCAATAATGAAATTTGAAAATTAACGCAAATCACTTCGAAAAGACTTGAAAGCAACCTCTGTACTCCGTCATGTCTGTTAAAAATTCAATAATAATTACACATAAGTACTTAGTAACATAACATATTGATCAAAGAATCCATATAAAAGGAGTTCAAATTGAAATCAATTTAGTATTCAAATGGCGAGATTCACGTGAACGAACATGGTACGTAATCATATTTGCTAAGTGTCTATCAATTGGTTATTATCGAATCTAATCGCGACGGTTCCCACAATTATAGTGAAGCAGTAGCATTAAACTGATTGTTCATGTAACGTCCGCAATACGATATAATTACAGGGAAGGGATTGTCGACTGTCGATGAAGATATAATTCTTACTGAATTAATAACAGCGACGAGCGTGATGCGTCGATTTGTCCGGCAATCAAACTAGACGATTACCTACATAGAATAACATATTATGATGTTGTACGAAATGTAATTAAAAATATATTTTAGTTTTATAGAACAAAAATGTAATAACAAGACTTTTGGTCTATGTCTTTTATTTTAAGCAGTTCAGTACTTGTAGGTACATAGGTACATACTCAATCAAACTGACGATATCTTTTTTTAGTGTCAGTTGGAAATACCTAGTAATATTTATTAGAAAATTACTATATTTCAAAGCCTTTATGACAACTCATTTTTCCAGTGCAGGTAGAAAGAAGAGCAAAAAAACATTAATTAAATAATCGTTTCTATTTAGTATCTAAGTAGGCGGTATCTTAATAGGAAAATAGGTTTTTTTTAATTTAATTAGTCGTGAACTTAGCACTTCCTTCTTTAACAGAAGCCTGTGACAAAAAATCTAAACCAGCTAATATAATATATCAGACAAAAATAGCCTCGAACCAATTGTTTATATTAACATTTTCTTTATCGAACAATTTTATCTTGCCTAGAAATTTTATCTTGTATTTTTTGTCAATTATCTAAATTAAGTCTATTAAATATATTTTATAATGAAACATAATTACAATATATAATTAAAGAGCTTAGTAATAGCGCCCTAACGTTAGGGACTAACATTAGAATACCTATGTAGTTATGGACCTAGTAAGTTTTTCTATAAATGCTCTTTCTTTTATAGGATTTTTCTTTATAGGATAATTAGATATATAGAAATACGACGTGGCCTTACACAAAGTGGCACAAGGGTGTGACCGTAAACGCGACGGTAGTGGGTTTAATTCCCACTCGCTGACAATGGTGAAAGAGCCACAGCGCGGCGAAGAGCTCGACACTTAATACTAGGTTCCAAGATTCCCTGAAACTAAAAAAAAAACAAATGACGTGTGATTTTAATTTGCACAACAATATATAAAAAAATTGTCGTATAACTAATTGTGTATTCAATAATCATAAACAACTTTAGACATGAAAAAGACAAATACTATACAAAATTTTGAATTATTCTTCAATTGCCTTTATTAAAATTCAATTAAAATATTAATTTCGGGCCGTTACAGTTAGTCACGTTGTATTCTAACCGCACTTTCGATTCACCAATCTCATAAAAACAATAGGATCGAAATACACGAGCGCAACAAATCGTGACCGCGTGCCGCTATAGTAAAAACTTCTATGTGCAATTATTCGATTACACACATAACGCTATTATAACAAGTAAATCGAGAGAGATCACACACCAACGTTAAACAATATTGTCTCTATCCAATCGTGTTACCGGCGGCACGTATCGCAACCACTCCGTCGCGTCCTCCTCGCCGTTCCTTCGTGTTCGTTCCTAACGTTAACGTAGGGAGTACGAACAATTAACAAGTATTATTAATCTACAGCACGACATCGCCTCCAGAACGATTGGGCGAGCGTAAAGAACGCTCGTTTAACCAAACCACCACGGACAAAAGCACTTACGCCTCATCTTAATTAATATGATTAATGACGCCTTGCCGCGGCCCGCTTTTGAACTCGCGTCACTGTTGTAATCGAGAAATAAATTAATTTTATTAGTAGTCCTTTCTAATAGAATATGACTGTCGAGTGCCGAAAACGCTTCCAAACGACCGTTCTCTTATTTTCCAGGTTCGTCCCTATCTCTAATTTAAAATTGGGCGTTAAAATTTACCGATTATAATTTAAATTTACGACACCGTGCATAGATAAAAGCATATAAAAACGAAATTGTGACCGTTTATAGAGAAGTTCCACTAACAAGGTGGAGACCGAGCCCGCTTTAATGACGTCGGCTTGCATCATTTCAATTTCATAATAAATACCTGTTCATTAAGCATATTTTTTATTTAATGTCCGCTTGTGACTACCGTGCTTTGATTAAATCGCTACGTTTCGACCGCATAATTGCTATCTCATTATAATTGTAAAGCAATTACGAGAGTTCGTCGTAAAACAAATAGATTTCGCGCAGACACGTTACTTTAAACATATTTTCTCATGTATCTAACTCGGTTCGAATTTGTTTTGATCAATGTAGACTCTGTTGGTTGGATATAAAGTTAGTTTTGAGCGTCACCGGGAGATCGATCTCGCCTCGGGCCGCGATCGTGGCTGAGATAATTAGAGGCCGCGGCTTTGTGGGAGCCATAAAAACGGCAAATTGACCGGCGGGATAACCAGAAAGGCACAATGTGTTAGATAATAATTTCCAAATTACAGGTTGTGTTGGTTTGCGAGCGAGACTGGACGCGGTCTTTTTTCTCGGAGCTGACTGAGGTGCTAAGGGCAGTCTAATTATTATTTGGGTATCGAGCGAGGTTTTTAATGCAGCTGCTACCTGTATAAATATTTATTATTAAAAGTTCAAACGCCAATTTTGAAAGAATCCAATTAAAGTTGTTATAAAATTTCATCAGCGATATAACGATCTACCTAATATGCCTCGATCTTATTATTTTAATCAAAAAACCACGTTTTAGGATCATCTTTGTGTTTGTCGTGTTTTAAAATCAGGTAACAGTTTGATGTTATCCTTTTTTATGCATATTCTTTTCTTGTTTACAATATAGTAAGTTTTATGTTATGTTTAATTTACTTTACCATAAATTTGGCTAAAAATAACAAGATAAGCGAATAAAATTCAGTAGGTATTTGTCAATGCATTTACCTATATCTCCTTACGTCGAATGCTAGAACTGTCTACTCTAATGAAACTAGATAATATAATGATGATAGATAGATGTATAATGAAACTAGATAAACGGTCGATAATCTTTACAAATATTGCTTTAATCCATATTTTATTTCTCAACTAAGTTGATTAGATATTAATCATTTAAATCCCACCTAACTTTGCCACGATACTTAAGAAGCGGCTTATAATTGCACTTATTTTAATTAATAGCAGGCGCTCATGCACAAATAATTTTAAATTTGTTTTTTAATAATTGTAAAATATACATTTTTAAAGTTATTTTTATAAAAAAATATTTCTATTTATTTACTAAAAATAACTAAAAATGTTTCCTCATGTTTTTACTAAGCATAACTAGGTACCTACATGTAATTTTGTAATAAGATCAGAAATACTCAAAGAGGATATAACTACTTTAACCATTTTTAGTTCTTAGTCCACTACACTTATTTTCAAAAGTTTGATCACTTTTCAAAATGTTTTAGGTGAGATAGAGTTCAAACGGTTCATAAGAGAGAATGTCTCCACGCAGAGTAAAACTTTCAACACGGAAGAATATTACTGCATCATAATTATGATACGACAGAGAAAATTAAAAATATATTTTTTCATGATAAATATTAAAAACCAATTTAAATGCAATAAAAATTACAATCAATAAATATGGTATCCCTAGCGCAAGGGAGCCCAGCGTAGCTGCTATTGGCCGTGGCTCAAAGGGGGCAGGGCAACGGCTCCAGCAACGGCTCCTCCTAACAGCCTCCTAGATCACGAAGAGATGACATCTTTTATAAGTACGTGTACCATCCTATGTGTTTTACTATAAAAATATTGTTATATAAATGCTGTTGCTAAACAACGACATTTTTACTACAACCTAAAACATAACATAACATAACCTATTGTGCGGGATACAGCGTGAAGCTGATTTTTTTTTTTTTTTCTAAAACATAATAAACTTACTTAAAGTTAATTTATTTTTACTTTCTTTTTTTCTTCCATTTTCAACGTTTTCAGCGTTCTAACGAAAATCCAGTAAGTATTCTATTGAAGCGAATTAAAGAAGCATCTATATTCATATTTTACTATAAAGCATAAATATCTAACAAGTACAGATTAGCTTAACGATCCTCCTCATACTGGATAGTAAAACAATTTTTATATCTGCAATAACCTTTTAAATAAAATCATTATTAAAGTACGTACATTATTTTTTGTTGTAAATGTAGGTACCTATTAGAGAACTAAAGGTTATAAAGAATGTAAAAAATGCCATTTCCTAGATTGTTTCTAAAACGATTATGAAACAGGTAGGTGAGCCATAGATGGCCACAAAAATCAAATTTCAAGTTTGTTTGTCCAATTCCCTGAGCCGTGTCCCAATACAATTGTATTTGTCAATGATAAATGGTCGCGCGCGGTACTTTTCATCTGTCGCGGTCAAAGGCGCCGCCAACGCTTTTTATCAATGAAAACTAAACTTTAATATGTCAGTAATATAGTTGAGTTTTATTTGTAACTTTATAATTACAACACAGGACTAAATGATACGGTACTAATCAAGGCAGGGAATAAATGCGGATAATGCTGTATAATATCGTTTGAAAGGATCCTTTCGGCGGGTAGTCGCATTCAACAGTAATGAGTTTATTCAACGATTAATGGAATGAATCGTTCAGAGTAAATAGTGCTTCGGATAAAATAAAATGTAATGGAATTGGATGTTAGTATACATTCTATTTGTATGAGAATTCATTTATATTTAAGTAATGGTATTAGCAAATGTTTTTTTTACTTGTAACACTAATTGCATATTTACACTTGACCTTAATGAGGCGATACGTGTGGTCAAAAAGTGCTTGAGTTAAGTATCCCGTTAATTAGACATTAATGATCGTCTGATGGCAACATTTTTGTCACCATAACTTTCATCACAAAAGATTTTGTATATAATTAAGGCCACCCAAATTCTCTTTGATTTACAGAATATATAGGTATATTTTTTTCATATTAATGTTACTTGCTAGATAGGTGCTTATTATATTGCTTAGGTCATATATCTAAAGAGTACCTATTTCATGCTTAAAAAATTGGAAGAATAGATAGATATCAGAAAAATCGGCTCTAATACGAAATGTTGCCCCTTTTAGGGGTATTACTTTTTAGGACTTAACCAATAGGTAGCTGACAAATTTCATAATTCTAGGTTAACCGAAAGTAACCTATACATGTTTATTCCCTTTATAGAGTCGAATACGCGTTTTTTACTATTTAAGGCGAGGCTTTTTTAAGGTTTAATCACAAATGTAGAGTATTCAGATTTTTTCCTTAACTAGTAGATACTACCTGTAAATGCTAACTGCCAAATTTCATAATTATAGGCCGAAAGTACCCTATTAATTTTGATTCACTTTGTAGTGTCGAAATACGCGTTTTTGCGATATAAACGGAATATATTTTTTTAAGTAAATGTAGAAATCAGGAAATCATGGTGCCGTAGATCTAGGTTGAATTTCAACTTGATATCTCCAAGCGTTCCTGAGATAAAGGCTCTTGACAGACAGACAGACGGACAATAAAGTGATCTGGTAAGGGTTCCTTTTTACTTTAAAAGGTATGGAACCCTACATAACGTGTATCCAATATAATTACTTTATAAATATAAATATAATAGGCGAACAGCCTATCCGTCTGGTAAGACCGTTATTCTCGAGATCACGCAGAGGTAGAGGTATTAAATTCGCCACATAATTAAAACCTATGGGATACTTCCCGTTGACTTTAGTTTTAGCTTACTGTAGGAGTACGCTCAAAATATTATTACTTAACGGTAAATGCTACGGCAAAGTTTAAAAGCAATAAACATTAAACACAATAGTAAAATTCAAAATCAATGTAACTAGATCACAATGTAGGGAGGTGTGATAAGATTCGCCACGCTCGTTCCTGCGTGACATCCAGCTTGACGATCAGGCCACCATGTATTGTATAATTATAATAATATCTTTGAGATAACTTTTTTATTTTAACTGTACTTATAACAAGAACCTGCTTAGTATGTATCCGATTATATTGAGAATTTAATGAGTATTTTAAGAAAAAATACAAAGTTAGTAGTGAAGTCTCTATTGAAAGCGATTTCAATAGGGAGACTCTTTCATTATATATCTTAAATTACTAACATTTTATTTAAAAAAAAAAAAAGTAAATATACGGTATAAGTAAATATTTTGTTTAATCTGTGTATAAAGTCATTAAACTCAAAGTTTAAAACAAAAACTCTTTAAAAAATGCTGTCGTTTCTCTATAAAATTTCTATTCTAAAATCCTAAAGATCGGCAACGACCTCCTTTGATTTTGGTATTGTCAATTGGTACAGGTCAGTGATTAACATTAACAAAGGAAACGGACGGACAATAAAAAGATGGTCTGCTTCGGTTTATTGAGATAAAGTTAGTTCGCCACTGTCCATTAAATTTTCGTGGTCTTGCGTGTTGAGTGACAGAATTTAACGTCGCGCCTTATAACCAGAGCGAAATGAAGATATTAATAAATAATAATGAATTCACTCGAGTGGAAATCGAACTCACAACCGTCACATTTACAGACACGCCTGAGCCACTGCGCGACCACAGCTTCTGTTAAAAATTTGAGTCAAAACAAGATAAATATGACAAATGGAAATAATAAACATGGTGCTGATATGCAAATTTAGAGTCGCTGTTTATAGTGGCGCGTAAAACACAATGGAATGCGCTGCGGTCGCCGCGATGCGGGCGCTTACTGCTTTACGGCCAATTACTGTGCAGACTATTGTTACATTACAGAGGTACTTAGTAAACATCGCTTTTATGATTGTGTTTTCTTGCTCTTGCCTTATCGCGAGTGTAACAGTAAAATGTAATAAGTAAAAAAAAAATTTTTTCTTATAAAACATATTTTAATACGTACTAAGGTATTTACAGCACTAATTATATTCGATGAGCGCCTTGATCCCTACAGACATAGTATTTAGTATGTAAAAATATCAATCTTGAACATTTTACGTCTCTATAACTCTCGTCTCGTCTGTTAAACGCAAATTTTCAAAATTTTACGTTTTAAGGCACCGTACCTAAAAATGAAAAAAAAAATGGAATCACTTATAGGATCATATTGTCATCAGAATTTGCTACATTTTATATGAAATTCGCTGCGTAACGTAGAGGGTACCTATAGGGAACTGTAGTATATGGGTATAACCTATAGAACACTTTCTGAGGACCTACAGCTACGAAATTTTTCATGAAATTAGAATAAATGGTAAAATATATAGATTTTTTTTAGCTTCCCGCTGTATTTCACACGAAGCAGAGTGTTAAGACACTCCGTTCCCATTAATATATTTTCCCCGTCCCCAAATTTCCGCCAAATTCTCGGGACATTGCATTGAGAATAATTTAAAAAAAAATTTAAAAATCCCGCTATTGTAAAAAGTAGTAAAAGTATGTAAAAAGTTAAAAAAATGGGCTCCTGCTACTTTCCTTGGATAAGTTACCGACATTGAATAAAACGAATTTTACGTATACGGAACCTGAAAACCGGCAATTTTATTCGAGGAAGAAGACCAAAGAAAATGAAATCGCTCATTCTAAAGTACCTTGTAAGAATGAGGACGAACTTTTCATATTATTGCTTTGCCATCGATCATTGAAAAGTTTCAAATTAATATGACATTTCAAAGACGGTCAAAATCGTGTTTAAAGTTTTACAGAGGTACATCTAAAATTTTATCTATTAATTAAATATATATATTTTATGTATTAATTAAATAAATTTCCATGATTGGTATAAACGTTTAAGTCCATTGATATATTGAAAAAAATATAGTAAAAAGGTTTAAAATTAAATCAATAGTTTTATTCTATCGCTTTTATTAAATTTACTATCACACCTTAGAGTTATATAGTCTAATCAAAGCAACTTTCCTACCGTGCTTATAAGAGCGTGTAGAAATGGAAATTTATATTTATATTACAGATCAATCTTTAAAATGTACTTCATTTCATAGCAGAGACCAGTCGTGGCGCAGTGGCACAAAGTGTGACTGTAAAACTGGTTGTGGGTTCGATCCCCACT